>JALPQI010003337.1:0-93392 GCA_025490895.1 Thaumatotibia leucotreta
CAACGACGTGAAATGCGACGCCATATACACCGCCAAGAGTTACGAGGAGTTTGCGTAAGTATTAGGAGCGTGAACTAGTTTCATTTATAAATGGTTAAAAAAAAATGTTGACACCACGGCCGTACCATGAGATGTGGCGGCATTATTAACGCGTGAGCGTCAGAATGACTGACCAAAATAGCGGATCAGTGTTAGAGTACCATCATAATTTACTACCTATTTGCTACTATTTACTACCTATGTTCACATATTTGCTACCTAAGTTTTAAAAAAGAAATAAATTTAATTAAGTGGGCAGTCATTCTGACGTCAGGATGACTGCCCACATTTATTATTTCGTGGTTGGACCCTATATTTTGCAACTTTCTATGTACTATGGTTTACTATCTATTTGCTACCTAAGCATATATTTTTTCCAGATTTTTTTGGGCAAAAAATGACGATTTTATAAGCATTTCAAATTGTGAACAAAAAGAATTACTGCCCACTTAATTGAATTTATTTCTTTTTTAAACCTTAGGTAGCAAATATGTGAACATAGGTAGTAAATAGTAGCAAATAGGTAGTAAATTATGCTGGTACTCTAATACTGATCCGCTATTTTGGTCAGTTATTCAGACGCTCACTATTAACGCGCGTTTATTTTCTATCTATCCCGCGCATACTCGCCGTATTGGAAAGTAAACGCGCGTTAATAACGCCGCCGAATCTCATGGTAGGGCTACAGGCCATTTTTACAAAGTTTTTTTGGATTCGGTACTTTTTAATGTCATTTCCACTCAGAAACGCCAGCTCTTTCGATCATTTACCATTTTTTCATACATATTGTATGGCGGTAACGGAATGGAAAATCGGAATTTGTATGTGATTCTTGGGACAATTTTTTCTCCAATTAGGACCGAAAGAACTCACGATTCACGATGAAAAATCAAATAAAATCCTATGTTACAAAAAAGTGGGGGAGGGGGGGACAAGTTTTAAAAAATGGGCCAAATCGCCGACCGTACCTACTGTCAAGTGCAAAAATAAGTATCGAAAGATTCCGCTCAGAAATAGGTTACGACACAGACAGCAGTGGACTATCATAGGCTGATGATGATGAATAGCTTACTCGCTCGTGGTAGGACTAGTGCCTAAAGTCCTTCAGTTTTATAGTAAAAAGATTCTGAATAGTATTCACTGTTTAAGCGACGTCTAAGTACAATAGATACGTTATACGCAGCAAGCCTTTGTGGACTAATGGCCACGGACTGAGAGCACTGAGACTCTATTTGAGACACGTTAAGTGATATGGCACTTGCAGCTTTCTTTTTGTTATAAATTAATATTAGTAAGTACGCTTTTATACTTAATTGAAATAGTTTTAGTGGAAAGCAGGCATGGGGTAATAGATATACAGTCGACTCTCGTTATTTCAAACCTGCGATAATTCGAACCTCTCTATAATTCGAATCGAAGTTATCACGAGTTCCCTAGAAGATCTCTTGCTATTTCGAAAAAAATCAATACATTTTTAAACACTTGGTAATTCAAACAAAAAAGTAATAGCTACATAACAAAACCACGCGTTAATTCGAACTCGTGGGCGTCAAACATTCGACAATTCAAAGTTATGAAATTAAAGAGGCAAGTACATGCCCTACATTTTAGAAAAGTTGCACGAGCATTTGTTGTTAATTACCTATTTTGTTTGCTACTCAGTTAAGTTACTTTTCCGTTGGTTATGTGTACAGAAAGTTTACGTTAGTTATGAGTCCTTAATCGAAAAAGTGGAAGTAGGTGGGAAGAAAAGTGAAAAAAATTAAATAATAGTTGATTATTACGTAACACCTTGTACTTTCATTTTTTCTCCCGAATATTTCCGACCATTTGATATTTCAAAGTCTCGATAAATCGTAATATTTGGATAGATCCTTCGAGTTTCGAATTAACGAGAGGCGACTGTACTTGACAAATAACCATATAGGTACCTACCGGGTGTGCTTACAATCATCATTCATCCATCATTATCAGCCTATGATAGTCCACTGCTGGACGTAGGCCTCTCCTATTAACTATGCGTATAGACGCATTAGGATGTAAATGCCCATAATCGCCACGCTGGGCAAGCGGATTGGCGATCGCAGTAATGTGTCCACTAAAATGACGCTGCTGCCTATCATCAATCAAATCAAAGAATGGTCAGTGACACTTTAATCCCTTAGTCAACTCCCTTAGTATTTTTGCTGCCGTCACCACACGACGTTATTATGTCTCACGAAAGTTTCAATTCAAATTCTGATCGGAATGCAAATTGCATTTCTATGTATAAATGTAGTATAAGTGTATAAATGATTGCAGGGATCGCGTGGCAGCTGCCCATTTGAGGCCACTAGAAAAGGCCGACTACAAGCAAAAGGTCCAGCGAGGATGGAACCAGTACGCACCCAATGAAAAACAAAAATATGTTGATTAGATTAAATTAATAAAAGTTTTTGTGTATCAATTTTACTTCTTATATTTTATTTCAGATTTTGTGATCGTCAGGATGGTGGGTGTACACGTACAGTCAAGTGCAAACATACCTATGTATCGAAAGAATCCACTAATAAAATATGTTACGACACAAAATTAAAATTCAGTGGGACATATTTTTGAGCATTTTTATGTAGGTACCTGAACTTTTTCACTTGTTGGGTCACCCTGTTAGCGTCAAATTAAAAAAACCTTAATTGCAGTCAGGTTTGTAACGAAAATTAAGCACTAAATTTCGACCACAGCTCGGTTTCGGTATTAATTTTACAAAATATAAGCGATATTTTAATATAAAAACTCAGATCAACTTTAAATTTCTAAAGATAATATCGTACTTAATTGTTGTTAGAAAGCTGACTGCAATTAAGTTTTTTAATTTCAGGCTAATTGGATGTCCCTAAAAGTGAAAATGTCCACCTACACCTTATGTTGCCTTTGACTGTACTTACGTACATCAGAGCAGCCCCTCGACACTTCATACTATGGTAAATTATGAAAGCATTTGGTACCAACATTGAGATATAAAAATAATCTTATAGAATTAAAATGCCTACTGTTGCATTTTATTAGCACATAATCATACTGGCCTTCAAACTTAGACGTATTATACTTTTATTTACCACCTAAATAGGTAAAACGTCAGTGTCAGAAACGTACCGTCATAATTGTTTATTGTGAAAACGGATCCCGGGTTCATGTTTTTTATTGTGTTTTATACAAAATATTTAAATGTTTGGTCTAAATGGGGGGCAAATCAATATGGAAATGTGAAGTGTGTGGTGTTCGGCGTGGATTGAAACGAACTTCTGGCGTATTTTTGCCAACATTTCCTCTTGATCCAGGCAGGTCAGTATCAAATTATTTTAAATTAGTAGCAAATTATTTTTTCATTTCATAATAGAATATATAATTTTTAACTGCAAACGATAACAGTTACTAATGAAATAAGAAATAATTTAAATGGCAAACGTCTAAATAAGGCAAGCTAATGCACAAATAGAGTGCAACAAAATTTATCGATAATCGCTTTTTTTCAGATGTATATTATCGAAGAAGAGGATCGGACGGAGAACGAATACAGAAGAGAGTATCACCTTTTAATTCATGAAAACGATTTTGAGAAGCAATTCAAAAGAGATTTAACAAGAATTGAAAATCAACACATTGTATATTTCAGTGGTTACATTGATTATAGACTCCTGAAAAACAAAATCGCCACTCCATAGTATAATATTTACGATTGGGCCCATAACCTACTAAGAAAATGAAATAAAAATACCTATACACTAAAAATATTTTTGTGTTATATTAAATAAATAAATAATAATAAATATTGTGTTTATATTGGGCCTTATTTTATTTTACCCTTTCATTATTTTATGGTAATATAAATTCAGTATTACGGTAGGTGCAGCAAAATTATTGCACTTTTATCGATATCGATAAACAGTAAGTGTAGTGAGTGTCGAGCTCTAGTGTTGCTTTTTTAAGTTGGTAGTATTGACATTGTATTGTGTATGTTGGCACAAAATGCTTTCATAATTCGGTTTTAGGCTTGTTCGAGAGTGCCGTCTCTTAAAACGTAGTGATTTTATTCTCTTTGCATCAGAGCTCCGTTATACGTTAGGAGTTAATGCTATGTGCCTAATAAACGCCAAAATTAGAGCAATGTGCTCTTTAAGCTAGTTTAAACTCCAGAGATATTCAAGAAAATAATGACGCCCGCCTTTCTGCCGTCAGGTTGGCGGGTACATTTCCAGTTCCTAAGGCATTTAGCTATGGAAGCCTACTCCAGGGTAAAATAGTAAAATTATCGAATCACACACAACAAAAACACAACACTTCTAGGATTATTTATATATTTACTTACATTAAACTTCACCGTAAAAAAGTATAATCTATATAAAGCAACAAAAACTGTAAGCCTTAACAATGTCACTTATTTAAGCCTAAGTTTAAGCTTATATGAACCTTACCTTTTGGAATCATTGAAATCTTCATGATAATCATGTTATTTTCACTTGGTCCTGTATCTTGGGATAAAACTTGCGTATGAGGATGTCGATCTTGGTGTGGTAGCTCTCCCTTCTCGGGTGGTAGAAGCGGATGTCGTTGCGGTCCATAGGCACTAGAGGCTTGTCGTACCAGCCATATCTGAATATGGAAATGTGTGTTTAAATATTAGATGTTATAATAATATGTATTGTTTACGCAATCAAAGAAAATTACCGAAGTTTACCAATATAATTATCTGATGGCGACTGTTACACAAAATAAAAATAAAAATTTAACTCAGTGTTACTCGTACTAAATGAGAATTAAAAAAAAATCGTTCTTAAATGCGTCGCGCTGATTGGTAACATAATGTCGGCTGACAAGCAAAACTCACAATAAAAAACCGGCCAAGAGCATGTCGGGCCATGCTCAGTGTAGGGTTCCGTAGTTATTCAAAAACGACTGATAGGCCGATTATGTTCAAAATAGTTTTATTTTAACGTACTCTATAAGTCCAATGATTTTTTTCATATTTTTTGGACCTACGGATTAAAAGTTAGAGGGGGGGCAAATTTTTTTTTCTTCTGGACTGATTATCTACGAAAATATTGACTTCTTTGATTGCCAGGCAAAAGGTGTGGTAATATTTAAACACATTGTAATCAAAAAGAAGTTTTATGACGAGTTACGTCGAAAAACTTATTTCGAAAAAAGGTTGATTATCTCTGAAACCAATCCGAATTCAGAAAAATTTATATAACATTAAAGACTCTAAATATGGTCAGGAATTCAGTATTAAAATCTTTTGGAAAGCTCGCGAGCATCCTGTATGATATACCTACTTAAACAAATGTGTTTATTTCTTTATTGTCCATCTTCTTGCTTTCTTATCTCATAACACATTGATCCCAGAGGAAACATGCATATCTTTTTTGTAGAGGATTAGATGTAGATTACTTATGTACTAGAACGTTTTTTGCTATAAGCCACGGTTTACGAGTTATTTACGAAAAATTAAAAATAAGGACCTTTACACCCCTCTCCCCCCGTTAGTTCCACCCCTAACAACCAGTCCTTAACTTTTAGTATGTGGTTTAAAACACCATTCCCTACACCTAGGTATGCTAAAATTCGCTTATACACGAGTTATTTCCTCCGACAGGCAGCTTTTGGTCTTCGTTAGGCGGGTTATTAGTAACCTTGTAAGTCAGTATTAAATCAGAACTGAGATAGGAGCTTTATTTCAAGTAGGTATTTGGTATTTAGCGAGTTTTATTATCAACCGACGATAATTACTTCTTTAAAAATATGCAGTCTTATCTTTGCTAGCCAAATTTCCTGCTCTAACCATTTTCTGACTGTAAAACGTAATATTAGGCAGGATACAAAGTTGACTCTCAGATCTAAGTTGTCTTTTGTAACAGTGGGGTAAGTAAATCTTGCGTTTCACAGCTTCTCACAGCTATCCGTCTCTTTTCGATTATATTGAATAAAAAGAGACGTCTAGCATATCTCGTGTTTGACATTGACAGTAACTCTCATACTGTCAATGTCAAACACGAGATATGCTTGCCTGGCAGGATTCATTTGTTTCGTTCATTCTAAGTATATTCTTGGTCTCGTTTTTATAATCGATTAATGCAGGTGGAAAGTTGTTAAGCGATTGGTGGACGTCATATGGCTAGTTGGACGGTTATTTGGGCCAATCAACTTTTCGATCGACATATTTTCTGTTTGCTGCGTTACTTTTCATGAACTTACAAATGTATGTTAATTAATAGGTACTATGCACATATTTACGATGAAAAACAGTTGGAACCTAAATGATGGGAATTTGTGTGGGGCCTAACGCATGTACAATTTATAAGCACTTTTCAAGCAAACTTGATGAAATTGTCACCTGTGTTACGGGACACAATAGTGTCGATCGAAAAGTTGATTGGCCCATTTACTCGTATAATTATAGTAAGAGACTGAAACATAAACTTACAGATGGAATAAAACTATGAAAAACGGATAAACTCGCGTATATTAACTAATTTTAACTTCATTCCGACGTTTCGAACACTTTACAGGGTTCGTGGTCTGCGGATGACCACGAACCATCATCCGCAGACCACGAACCCTGTTCCGTTTTTCATAGTTTTATTTCATGTGTAATCCTCGCGGTAACCGAAGAAAATCTTACAGATGGCTTTCAACACAAGGCTCAGAGTACGAGCTGCGTGGCCCTTTATCCCTCTTCTTCGCCACGTTGTATTCGTAGTCGGCTAACTTTTCCTTCTGCTTCTCCGACTCAACTATAAGCTTGTCGTGTGCCGCGTAGAACTTTGTGGTGATAGGTTTTGCTGTAAATACAAAAGGCATTTAGGGATTTAAGTACCTACATACACGTGTAGATTATGTCTAAATATCTGCCACATTTGCGCATCAATCGCATGCCAATAACCAATAGACATAATTGATATATTGATAATTCAATTCAATATCTTTATTTCGCACATATAAATATAAGTTTACAGGAATAACCAACACACTTACACGGTAAATTAAATATGCTCCAAAATTCATTCTTAATTACAATTATACACAAAACAATAAATTGATCATAATTCCAAGATGTGCGGAAATGTCAGAACAGTGTTTCATGTAAAGGTGCGAGCAGACCAAAAGAGCGTTCGCTGTTCTATCCCCCTACTCTACGAAATTCGATCGTTACGCGAAACGTGATTCGTTGATTTCGCAGAGTGGGGGATAGAACAACGAATGCTCTTTTGGCCTGCACGCACCTTAATGTAGGTAAGTTTACGGAATTAAGTCCTGCGGCCCCAACCACGAACTTCGAAATCCGCAAATTTCGAGGATTTTTCTCTGTCAATCCAACGAAGCGTCATTAAAGTTAGAGAGACAAATCCTCGAAATTTGCGGATTTCGAAGTTCGCGGTAGGGGCGCTGTTTGCCGTTATAATATGTCATCATCAAGGATCGGACAAACGCCCGTCATTTTGAAAACATAACCCTGTTCCTTACAGTAGAGACTTCCTTATCTTATGATGGTAACTTATTTTTTTTATAAAATTTTATTTTAATAACACTATCACTATGTATTGATTAAAGAGATCGCAACTCCTGTTTATTTGTACACAGTGTACACACCATAATTGTGATTTTGTGACACATCAACCATTTAGATTTTTTGATAATGAAATTCGAAGTATTGAGTGTACCTACATACAATAACATATCTTCTTCGGTTACCGCGATAATTACTTATGAAATAGAGCTATTTAAACGGATTATGTACGAGTATATCGCGTACCTATATTAATACATTTTACTTAGGTATATCGTTTTTTGGTCACAATCATTATATTTACAACTTGTACAAGTAAGAAAGAGTTGGATCTCCTAAATAGATACTTTGTGTTAGTGTTATTCAAAACATCATATCAAATAAAATATGTTTACATTATAAGATAAGGAAGTCTCTACTGTACGGAACAGGGTTATGTTTTCAAAATGACGGGCGTTTGTCCGATCCTTGGTCATCATCATCAGCCTATGATAGTCCACTGCTGGACGTAGGCCTCTCCTATTAACTATGCGTGTAGTGTAACAGTCCGTTTGAACTGCTACATATATTCCATAATTATATTTATAATTTTTATATATGTATCCATAGTAAACCAACGCAATTGGCGAATATTAAGATATTAAACGATCGTAAATAGTCGACGAAGTACTTCATTGAATTAATTCATTTCCGTTCAATCCGACAGTTGAAATACGCGATAGTGGGTCTAGTCGGACTCGTATTATAAAATACTAACAATTAAAATAAATATTCGAACTAAAAAGTATATTCGAAATATAATCGCTAGATCAAACATCAGTACTAAATTATTAAAATCTAAAAAGGACGATGCTAGTAACGTGTGCAAAATCCTAGAAAAGATGGCGAAAGATCATATAGAAAGTAAGGGATTCTATGTCGAACCTAGAGTCAAGATAAAATAAACTTTAAGTTGTAGAAAATAAGGTCGATATTAAATAGTAACAACGTTTTACTTGGTTCGGGAATTTTAGTGATACATTTTAGGCAGTTCGAAAACCCTATAAATAGACGCCATTTTTTAGAGAAGGGGGGATTTTTGGCTCAGGTGCGAAAGGATGCGGTCGCTCTGCAAGAGGGTCACGTGGTAAACGAAAATGTGGAGCAAATTGCAAGTACCTTCGGTTTGCGTTGGCTGCAAGATACCGAACGGTGATAACGATGCAGCCAAGGCGATTTCTTAGTATTTTTCAAAGCCGTAGGAAAGTTTTAGTGTATTAAAGTTAAGTCAGATGACATAGAATTTGATGATAAAGTGGGTTCGAGGAGCTACCTCGAACCCACTTACCAGCTGGTAAGTGTCCATTTTTGTCTTGTCTTCGCGAGATCTTGACTATAGGCCTTCGGACCAACTCTGTTCTCGCGCCCGTCAAAGGGTTGCATATTGATAGTATATTGATCGGAGATCTACTAACAACTAGAGATTAATGTTGAGAGATATCTTGGTGCTACGAAATTTCAATCATTATTCTGTGATAAATGTCTGTCTGTAGTGCGCATAGTGCACAGAGCAGTGTGCTGCTTTTCCATCAAGGAAATATGATCTCAGTAACCTGAACCTACCATTTAGAAGAATTTATACCATCATCTTTATGGGATTTCATTGTGTAAATTACCTATTTTGTGTGCATGCATAATTTTCAGAGCAGCTGCTTTGTTTGGAAATAAAGTTCCAATTACCTAATCTAGTAATCTAGGTTGAACACATGAAAACCATTGTAATATGTAGTTGAAATACCATTAATATCTTTTCCATCTTTATAAATACTATTCATATAAAGGTACAGTATAATAATCAAGTATTTAATATACTCAAGACTACCTACTGCATTTATAATATATATTTGTATCCAAATCTAAACCTTCATACATATTGATATAGTATAAAATAAATTACTATTTACAGCACAAAAGAGGCTATGAAGTAATTTAGTTTTTGCTTTCATATTATACAATAAAACCTATGTTACTTATTAGTAATCAAGACCAAATATCTATCTATACTTACATACTTACCTATCTAAAGTTTACCCTAAGTGAGGGCTCTTTGTATTTAAATATACAAATCTTAAGGAATCCATTATTATGGATTACCTATGCTTTAAAATTAGCATATCAACTTTTTAAATCTAATTTGAGTTCAACTTACTGAATACAATAAATGCTAAAATATAAATAATCTGTAATCCATTACAGGATCTGGTGAATTATTTGGAAAACCGATTGGATCTAGCACTGATCGAATGTAACATAAGATCAGAAGTTGGTAACCACTATACTTTGAATGTGGTACTTCTTATGCATATAGATTTTAAAATCTGGAATTCTAAATGACATTGGTAGTAATGGATAGGCTAAGGCCGTTACAGTACTCCTTCTACTCTATATAAATAATGACTGTTGAAGGTAGTTGAGCTGAAATCTCAGTACAAGCGAGTTTCTTGGCATTTCTTCTCGCTTGGAATAGGCTTTCCGAAATGCTGGTAGCGTCTGTTAGGTTAGCCTAGGGTCGCAGACCACATCCTGCTTGATGATAGTTCGTACATGATGAAGTAACACTATCACATGTACGTGAGTTCTTTTAAGAATTCATATGAATGTAGACTAGGGATATGGAAAATCTTCCATTGTTCTATTTTATTATATTAACTCAGTACTTAAGAGTATAATTGTTGTAAAAATATGTTTATATTCCTTTGAAACTCTGGTAGAAAAGCAAAGGAATGGACTATCACAAGTTAGCCGCGACAAGAAATAGCTGGTAGTGGATTAGGAAAAAAAAAACAATAATTATTTTTATTGTTTTTTTTTTAACCTTGTATACTAAAAATTTATATTTTAAATTCTCATGTTTGCCTTTCTCTCTCTGCAGGTGGTGCTCTATAATATTAGTGAATTACATTATAAATTTATACTTTAAGTTACTAATTGTTTTCCTATTTGATTAATTATGTTTTGCTATGCCATCCAAAATGTTTTATCATAATGTGACTGTTTGAATTATTATTAATCTTCTTTTAATTTGCGAATATACTTCCTTATTCTTTAGTCTAGGCATTATTATTTATCTCCACAAGCTCCACATATTCTGTTATTGTCAAAGACTCTAGGTTACTACAAGACAATGTTAGGGTCCACCATCAATCTCTAGACGATCACACTTCATCATGGCCAAAACTTTAAAAGCAGGAGAGTCGACTAAGTAGTTTTAGTATTATTTATAAGAGAGGGGGTTTTAAGAGGGGCGTTTCGTTACAGTAGACGCATTAGGAGGTAAATGCCCATAATCGCCACGCTGTGCAAGCGGATTGGCGATCGCAGTACGTAGGATGCCCTGAAAATTTCGGGAATTTAATACTTAGGAACGTATATTTGACATGTGTTATACCTCTTTCTTACAAGCATAGTCTCATTATTCGAAAACACTGGCCACTTAGAAAAAAAAACAATGTTCGATTTTCAATTGTTTTTAGGGTTCCGTAGCCAAAATGGCAAAAACGGAACCCTTATAGATTCGTCATGTCCGTCTGTCCGTCTGTCACAGCCGATTTACTCGGAAACTATAAATGCTACAGTAACGAAATTTGGTAAGGATATGTGTTGTACGAACCGCTACTGGATTATGATACTAAATTGTAAAAAAAAACCATTAGGGTGGGGGCCCTCCATACATGTAACTGAGGGATGGAAAATTTTTTTTAGTTGTTTATAAGCGTGTGGGGTATTAATAGAAAGGTCTTTGAAAATGATACCAAGGTTTATAAATCTTATTTTTATTTAAGCAATTCGTTTGCGTCAGCTCTCAAAGTCTGAAAAATGTGTCCCCCCCCTCTATTTTTTAAACTAAGTGAAATAAAATTCAAAAAAAAATATATGTTATGCACAATAATAAACTCTATCAACGATTTTTGGTTTGATTAAATTATCTCCTATAGTTTTTGAGGTAGGTTGATTTAACTGTATTTTTTTAATAATAAATTGATAATGGTACGGAACCCTTCGCGCGCGAGTCCGACTCGCACTTGGCCGGTTTTTTTTAAAGTCGTTGAGTCGCTGGTGACAATGGAGCTGTCCCGCGAAAGTTTTAGAGCAATGATTTATTATGAATTTAAAAGTGGATTAACACAACAACAATGTGGAGACCGATTAACTATTGCTTTTAGTAGTGAAGCACCTTCAAAGACGACCATATACAGGTGGTATTCGGAATTCCAACGTGGCCGTGTGTCTCTTGCGGATGACGTACGTGAGGGTCGACCGAAAACGGCCGTTACCGATCAAAACATCGATGTTGTTCGCCAACTGATAAAGGAAGATAGGCATGTTACATATCGGGAGATTCAGGAGACTTTAGGCATTGGAATGAGTCAGGTACAAGTTATTTTACAACAAGAGTTGGGCGTGCGGAAGTTATTTTCCCGGTGGATTCCTCACTTGTTATCTGACGACCAGAAAACGGTACGTGTCAATTGGTGCCGCAAAACTTTAAAAAGATTTTATGGAGGAAGCTCAAATGCCGTTTTTAGTATTGTGTCAGGTGACGAATCATGGATTTACGCATATGAGCCTGAATCGAAAAACCAATCTCGAGTTTGGGTTTACGAAGACGAACCGAAGCCGACAAAAGTTGTTCGTTCTCGCAGCACGATCAAAAAAATGGTAGCCACGTTTGTCTTCAAATCGGGTCACGTGGCGACTATCGCTCTTGAAGATCGAAGAACTGTCAATGCCGATTGGTATATAGGCGTTTGTTTACCGATTGTTTTTGCTGAACTGCGAAAAACTAACCCTAACCGCCGTATTATACTACACCATGATAATGCCAGCCCTCACACCGCTCAGAAAACAGACGACTATCTGAAAGGCGAAAACGTCGAATTACTGGACCATCCTCCGTACAGCCCCGACCTAAGTCCCAACGATTTTTTTACTTTCCCGAAAATAAAGAATCGGTTGCGTGGTCAGCGTTTTCAGACCGCGGAAGAAGCAGTCGACGCTTATAAAATGGCCATTTTGTCAACCCCCACTTCAGACTTCAATAACTGTTTTAAAAACTGGTTTCAGAGAATGAAAAAGTGTATTAAACACAAAGGAGAATACTTTGAAAAACAATAAAAGTACTTTTATTTCATTAAAATGCGTATTTTTTCCGATTCCCGAAACTTTCAGGGCAACCTACGTAATGTGTCCACTATGATGACGCTGCTGCCCATCATCAATCTTTTATCAAATAATGGTCAGTGACACTTCAATCCCTTAGTCGACTTTTACGCTCGCAGGAGGAGTTGGGGTGATGACAAATGTATTCTTACTGCCGTCACCACACGGCCACGTTAAAATATGTACGCACCTCCAAAGTTGGGGCGGTAAGTCTTGTAAATCCTATAATTTTTAACCTCTCGACGAATTTTCTCTTTGAGCATGCTGAGATCGATCTCCCGCCGACTTCCGAATGTGCATGGGCGATCCATGTCTACTGAAAAAGATAGTTTAGTAACGTTAAGAGAGAAGTCAATTTTAGGAGCTGTAAGAGTTTATAAAAATTGTTATTTGAAGCAACTATTGCTGTTGCTTTGCACGGCTCGGAGCTCCGATACACGTATTCATGAAAGGGACAACTGTAGCTTCACCTGATAATACCTACGTGAAATTCGCAACAACAAGGTTTCCTAGTCCATTGTTCCTCTTTCAAATGTACCTTTTCGATTTAATATCATTATTTACAATATGTACAATTTATATGCGTAAATGAACTCTTAATCAGTGACGTGTTTTTGCGGTAGCCGAATTTAAACTTTAACGGACCGTCATAGAGACTCTGACGACGTACCACATTCGTATGTCAGTGGTTATGGGTTAAACCCTATACCTAAAATTGTCCCTAGTGGCATTATACTCAGGATATACCTACTGTTAGCTTTTTCTCGCTGTATCGTATTGCAAATACGATAGAGTATACATCAAAACACTTCAGACCCGAGCAACCGAGCGATCTTATCTACGGTGGGTTGTGCGCCTGCTTATCAATCTATAAATTACCCACTAATATCGATAAAAAAAAATACTAAGAAATTTGTTAAATACTGCATGCTAAAACTATTTTCTATACTTTTGTAATTCTCATATAAGCGAATTTATTGTAATTCTTTTGAGAATAAAGTTTCTTTAAACCTAAATACGCTATGCGAGGAGACCGTCAGCTCTTCGGTCTCTAGTGACGTCAACCAGGTGGCTTATGATGGTCACGCGTTTGCCTTTTATCGTGCTACTTGTCTCTTTCGCACTTGCATACTTGTTAGCAGCAACGACAAACGATTGAACACGGGACTATCATAATTCATAAGTATAGTTCGCTGGTGACAGGACCTCGTGCAAGGTCCGCCCGGATACTAACCACCGCCCGTTAACCTTCCGCTAAATAGCAATGTTTGCACTGTGTTTCGGTTTGGGATAAGATAGCCGGTGTAATTACTGGAATAGGGGCAATCTATCAAGTCCTCAGGGTAGGCAGCGCATAGGCGATTTTTTGGTCACTATGTCCATGGGCCTCAGTTCCCGCTTTCCATCAGGTTGGCTGAGAGCTTAGTTGTCTACCTTCGTCACATAAAAAAACCTACAGAGTCTACAGACGTGTCGCTATTTCGGCAAATAATTTGCCTGCGCTGAGGTGTAGTGAAGCTAAAGGCCAGGCCATACCGAATGCGCGTGCACACGCATCCAATCCCAACTAGCAAAACAGTCATATAACATCGAGCTTACTCAGCTAATAAGTCGTATAAAAGTCATATAATCGCGAATTACACAGTACCTATCGTATAAAGCCAGCTTACACAGCAATATGTCGTATAAAAGTCATATAAACGCAAATTACACAGTACCTGTCGTATAAAGCCAACTTATACAGCAATAGCATAATAGTCGTATAAGATGTCATATACACGTTTATATGACTTTCTTATATGACTTAAGAGTCATATACGAAGTTGCTGAAAAAGACACATTTATAAAACGCTTATATGACTTTTTTGCCGAGTAGCAAAAACTTATATGGCTGACTTATGACTTGTGAGAAAAAGTCGAGTAAACGTAACGCAGTTGCTATTATATGACCATTGTGAATGAAGTCATATAACAGCTTATGATATATCTTGTTTTATAAGAGTGTTTTATTCAGCATCTCGACATCTTTTGTGACTAAATAGTCATATAAGATTAATGCTGAGTAACCTGCTTTTACATGACGCTTACTTGACTATTTGTCGAATAATTACATCTTATATGACCTATGCTCGAGTAAATGGAAAAATAATTGCTATTATAGAACTTTTTGGTTTCAGCTGTTACTTTTATATGATTAACGTAGGTGTCATGGCGCTTAAACCACTAAACTTGCTATATAAGAACTAATACGAAGCAGTTATATGATATGTTAATCGTATACATGTCATATAGTAGTTTTCTTCGTAATAATTAAAAATATTTATTTAATTTATATTGTAATAACTAATAATTAAAGTGGCGCGTTCATTATTTACTACTAAATATAGTATACTTTATCAGTAAAGTGGTATTCGCAATACATTTTCACCATTAGGTAGAATTTATAATGCCAATTATAACATGGTCATATATTACTTAGATAGCTCTGTCAAAACATACTCAACGGCATTAAGTAATTTTATTTTGTTTACACCAGCTAGCACTAACAAAATTATATGCACGAGCAAGTTGTCAATCCGTCTTCTGTTTAGTTTCGCTGGACACTTTTATTCCACAAATTTGGCATATAAGTAGCAATTATATGATCAATAAATAACTAACTCAACGGTTATATGGCTCTTATATGATTAAAAATCATATAAAAGCTATATAAGTCGCTATTACACAGCTAGTTAGCTATAAAGTGGTCACGGCGATGATTATTATATGACTAATAAGTGGTGGCAGTTTCAATTAAATGGCTTTTATATGGCTAAAAAGCTGAGTAATATGGGCCCAAATCGCGTTATATAAACGTAATTATTACGTTTTTATGACCAATTTCATAAGCTAAAAGCCTGAATATGTTACGTTTCCGCGACGATTATATGACGAAATTTTGCTAGTTGGGATGGGCCTATCATTTAAGTTTCTATTTTACACTACACGGTACAAAATTTACACCAAACGGTACAAAAGGTGCATTCCACGAAAAAGTCCATCATTGTCCCGTACGAACACGGTTTTTCTCAAATTTGTGGTTTCACTCAATCAAAGGCGTCATTAGAAAGAGAGAGACAAATCCTCGAAATTTACGAATTTCGTTTTTCGCGGTAGGGCCGCTGAGGAGTCAAAAATTGTTCAAAAATATATATAATAACTAATAACTCGGGAGAAAACTCAAATTATCGAAATATACACGCGTTTGTACGGGACAGCCGAATGCTCCAAAATCATACTCCTTGCTGAGGCCAATTACCTTATTTTTATTCACAGTCGGCTACCCTTCGTGTAATTGTTTTCGTTACGAAAATACAGTACGCACGAATGTTCTAAGCTTTTATTATGTTTTATATTTCCTTAATTTTTTTGTATTTTATGTTTTGTATCGGTTTTTTTGCAGTTTGTTTTTTATAGTGTGTCAAATATATGTAACGTTTAGTAATGACATAGGTAACGTTTAGTCCTCTTTAGAGTATTATATTTGACGGAGAGTACTGACACTTAGTCTTAGAAAAGGTTTAGGGCTTGGATTTATGGTCTAAGGTACAGTGTTCATAGACTTATTAATTTAATAGACCGAGTCTATTGTATCTGTGGGTGACGCCAGCAATGCCTGTCAACGATCTTTGTTTGGCTATACTAGTGCACCTAAACCGCAAATAGTAAAAGTGATTAAAATAAAGCTTTTCATGTATATTTCTGTTCGATAAGTGCACGGAATGTGATAAAAGTGATGACTTGTGTGGTTCCATGGTGTAAAAACCGCCAGGGTTACCTGAATGAACAAAATAAAGACATTACGTTTCACCGGTAATTTAGTTTTGACTTGAATTTTAAAATTTCGAACCTTATTAAGGTAAAAGTAACTGAAAATCTTATTCAATATTTGTTGCCGGATACATGTGTGTAGCTTTGTGAATTAACCATTCGTATTTGCATTCGTAATGTAATTATAAATAGTGGGATTCAAATATTTGTATTGCATAGTGTTGTACTTAAGCGATCGATCGTGATATCGATAAATCTATTGATAGCCAACTCAGAAAATGAATCGATGTTTTTAATTTCCAACAGGTTTCCACAGGACACTGAACAAAGGCTAATATGGGTCAAAAATATCAAAAAGGCAGACGACTGGTGCCCTAAAAAGTATTCAAAAATATGCTCCGCACATTTTTAAGCTGTTGTTTCAGGCAAGGGCGTACCCATAAGTGATTACATTCTGACGTAGTACCCACCATATTTGGTAATCATCCAATGTCATGTCAACCAGAAAGTAAAGTAAGTTTAGTTTAATAATGACACTCATGTGATACTTGTGTAGACTGATTAATTATAAAGAAGCCATCATACGAAAATTGTTAGGTATGCTTTAAGGGATGATAAGTTCCGTAAAACATGTTATAATGAGGGTTTTCTGAAATGCCGTTCATCAGGGCGGCAGCACTGAGGCGTCAGGTCCAGCATAATTTTTTTTTATGTTGAAATTAAAATTTATTGTCACCCTACTAATGGTTTAGTCTGAAAAGTTTAATACCTCTTTTCAAACTATCAGCCCTAGAAACTTAAAACATAAATGAGCAATAACCACTCACATGCTTTAATTTTTGCGATAGACTCTATTCCTATGTAAAATAAGAGCGATGCATGGCTGATAGTTTGAAAAGAGGTATTAAACTTTTCAGACTAAACCATTAGTAGGGTGACAATAAAGTTTAATTTCAACATAAAAATTTGTTATGCTAAAAAAAAACTTGGTTCCACTTAAGTACTACATAAACGTGACCGCCATCGATTACTGAATTAGAAAAATGGGTTCCTGTTCACCGATTAAATTCCACCGTGTAGTTTCGTGTTTAAATGATTTGTACAAGTTAATAAAATTATGTAAAAAAATAAAATGACCTTCTTCTAGTTAGTTGTTCTTTGAGGCTAGGTAATTGTGTTTCTTAGCGGGACCTTACCGCTAAGTGGCGCCAACTAGTGGCATACGTTTTAGACAGAACACTTCTTATGACATTTGACATTTTAATTAAAGAAAATATTTCATTAATTTTGTGATTTTATTTTTATCCTAAAGTGTAGATTTAGAAATCATGACATATTAAGGATCGCAGAAGATCGTGATTCTGGGTAGGAAATAAGGTTTATTCGCACTGTTCATCGCTACCTAATTTGGTAAAAATATTATTATTGCCGATAAAAGCATACGATGAAGACTGGACAACACTAATAGTAATGACATTTTATCTAGTCAGGTTGGTAGCATTGTTCAAGAAAAATTAAGAAAATGGAGTCGGTGATATAATTCACGACCGAGTAGAACTACCTTGTTTGTCTCTTTTTCCTTATGGAATACATACTGAGATGGTAAAGGATGACAATAGTTTGTTCAGGTATGTCTTAATACACGGAATCTTCCCTATATTTTATCTGTGACAGTGTTCATGTACGTGCACCTAAACCGTCCGGAGCGCTCAAAAATATCTGAACACGCTTCTATCGTTATGACAATAAATGCGTGTTCAGATGTTTTTGGACGCTCCAGACGCTACGGTATATATCGTCGATTCTAATATGAATTAATGTAACCACCAAATACCGTTCGACTACAAATTTCATGCTCTATCGAATGGTGTATAAAATTTTGATATTAAAAAAAAAATTGTCGAATACGTTAACAATCACTTTGCCATTTTATTAGGTATCTACGTATTTTATTAACGTATGTTAAGGTTTCAAAAAATATAGAAAATATTTTAACGTAAGTACGAATTTGTAAGTACAAAATATGTCCTTCCTAATGTACTCACCACATTTTTATAAATGTCAATGCTGTAAGCGCCATCTGAATTGTATGGCTCATAAGCAGTTCGGTTTCAATTTGTGAGTTACACTAAATTACGAAATCCACTTTTGATGATTTTCATTAAATTATTAACGTATCTCCAATTTTTTTTTTAATATTTAACGTAAGCACCAGCCATTTCCTGAACTACAACTGTGGTCGCAGTTAGTAACTGTGTGTCAAATTATACCTCTCAAAAATAAAACAAACAAGATAAACATCATTTCAATAGGACAATTAACTAAAAAGATACAACATAAACATACGTTCTCCTGAAAAATCGTCATTTGGTGGTTACATTAATTCATATTACAACTGACGATATCTGATGGCAACTGCTAGACATATTCTTTCCGTGGATCCTTCAAATTTTAGATTTTTGATTGCTGCGGCACGAGCCAAAGGCAAGTTTCATAAATGAATAACAATAGTTAATTTATAGTTATCCAGTTATCTGCCTATGAAGCTGGAGGTTCCGGGTTCGAATCCCGGCGAGGGCATTTTTGTGTATTTTTTATCACAAATATTTGTTCCTTGGTATGGCTATCTATGTATTTAAGTATCTATATGTATATGTATGTATATCAATTATATATATCGTCACCTGGTACCCACTTCCAAGCCTTAATTAAGCTTACCGTGTGACTAGGTCGATTTGTATAAAGATGTACAAAATTGTTTATTTATTTATTAAATTATACTTTTTAAAATGTAGGCTAATGATATTTAAATATTCTAAAATGCTTCATGTATTGGCGTCATTCAAACGCCAAGAATAAAAATAGAAACTGCGATCAATGTTAATTTATTTTTTACAGTAAAGTTCATTACATCAATTTACAAAAAAAAACCATCCACTGGAATAAGGTAACAAAAAAATATAGGCCTTACAATATTACTAAATTGTAACCCCCCGATACACACTTTTTATTTTGTTTTGAAGGAGGTTTCCTTTGAAAATCATTGATGATATCGTTTGGACTAAGTTTTTTTAGTTGTTTTGGGGTTAAACGTTCGTATGATAACTTCGATCTTGGTGTGAGGGCTCTCTTTCTTAGGGTGGTAGAACCGGGTGTCGTTACGGTCGAAAGGCACCAGAGGTTTTAGGTACCATCCATATCTGGAAGGAAATAAAATCATTTTGTTAATTATCGAGGAGTCAAAACATCAATGTCTGTTCTCATTGGGGGTCCACGTTGGAATTTCGAGCTTTTGAATGTGTTACCCCCTTATTCATAAACGTCTGCTAACTTAACAAGCCGCTAAGTATTGTTTGTCCCTTTTGATCTTATGGACACATTGTTAAGACCGAAAGGGACAAACAATTATTAGCGGCTTGTTAAGTTAGCAGACGTTTATGAATAAAGGGGTTAGTCTTTAGTAAAAGGTCTCAAACAATTGTACATTCAACCTCTAATTTGTAAAAGTAGGCTTTCAAAAGTTGCATTCGGTTGAATGTGATAGATAAGTTACATATTTGGTCAGTTTGATTAACGATTCTTTAAACCACTTCGGCAAAGCTCGCCTAAGGCACTGGTCTCACCGCGAGCTACTAAGCTATGAATTGTCGGCAAAAGATATGCACTCCCGTGTAAAAAAAGAGAGACATGGCGGTAATCGCCCGGCGGTGATAGCTGATAGCTGGGCGAGTATACCCGTGTCTCTTTTATTTACGCTGGAGTGCGTATCTTTTGTTCGTATTTATAGCCCATCGTTCATAGCTTAGTAGCTTGCGGTGAGACCATTATGATAAGCACCTTAGCACATAGACGCCTGCAAATTCAAGAGATACAATTCAATCAAGAAAAGCCTTAATTGCAAGCCCCCTGGATCCGCGCCTGAAGAAAAAGGAGTAGATACTAACACATGGCTCTCGATATATGGCACAGGGTACTTGCTATGTGGCCCCTTGGCCCTAGTTTGGGCCACATTGTATGCGTAATAGGCAACCTTCTTCTTTTGCTCCTCCGATTCGTCTTTCAGCTGGTCGTGCGCGGCGTAGAATTTTGTGGCGACGGGCAGTGCTGTGAAAGCGATATAAAACAACTGGATAAAGTGATGGAACCAATGTTGGACACTTTTAGCAGGTGGGCACCAGTGATGGATATTAATATTTGTCCTAAGAACCTACGCTTGAAAATTGACTGTTGCAAAACAAATGCCTAACTCTTAGCTCCTTTAACCTTAAATGCATGATTTTTTCTTTTCGTTCCAAAAACAAAATGTGCATACCTAATAGCGTCGCAAGCACGAGAAAAATAGAAAAAAAATCTGTGGACATATTTAGGGTGGCATTTGTACTACTAATCAAAATTTAGATACATCATACATTATACATTTTTTGCAAAATCGTGCATGATAAAACATATTATTTACTTTTAGATTGAAAAGTATATTTTCACCTCAGCAGCTCGAAAAGACTTCTTTTGATTCGCGAAATCAGTGAGCAAAGTGCGATTTTGCTCACTGAGTGAATGTTGTTTTCCATGACGTTTAGACTTCAACTTTTTCTTTTGTTTCTTTCACTTGTTAGTAAAAAGACAGAGATGAAAAATGTTACGTTATAAATTGTCATAATATGCATTTTTTTTTTCGTTCATGGCATCCTAGCGTATTCAGCCAGTTGTATTAGACGACGCGTTTTATCGGACCCGATTCCTTGTATCCGAACGGCATATGGCCCCTACCACCAAGCATACATAACATTGGCGTCCGTCATTCCACCTCTCTATCGCTCTTATATATAAGTATGACAGAGAGAAAGACAGCCGTTTTAAAACGGATGGATATCGTGGTACTAGGCGAATCAGAATCGCGTTCAGAAATTCGACACGAGTTCATTTCTAAATAATTATAACTGTTTTATAAAATTTTATGAGCTTTCATTTTTTTAGTAGTTATAATTATGTACTTTCTGTTACAAACATAATGGTAAAACAAAAACAAAAAATAACGGGATGGCACGTATAAATGTTTAATAACATATTTTCCTTTTCTCCATGCTGAGGTGAAAAGTTGTATGTACAACTTGAGAGCAAAGTTATTTGAATCTCGTGTCTTTCGAGTCTCTCGCTACGCTCAAGATTCTATTACAGAATCACTCGCTACGCTCGTGATTCTATAAAAGAATCTTTCGCTTGCTCAAGACTCAAAACTGACACTCGCATCAAATACGTACTTTGCTCTCATGTTGTACAAATAACTATTAATCCAGTAATTGTAAAATCGTTTTTGTATGAATTACAAAATTCCAATAAAAAATATTTTTTTACTTGGTTAAAAATCGCTAAACGCACGCAACGAAAACAAATTTCCGCCATTTTGCTTATAAACACATGTAAGTTTTCTTTTAATACAGTTACGCCCAGAAATCAGTAATAAGATTGAAAGTTCATTAAATTTCCTTGCAAAATTAACCTTAAGAACATAATATACATATCTTGTTTTCAAACACCAACTACGTTTTGGTTATGTACGATACATCGTACACCATGCATTTAAGGGTTAAAAACAGAGTCCAGCAGTCCGTCGCGTCTGGTCAACTCATGGTACGGCTACTCATGAAAGTGTAGTTTTAACTGCAGGGTGCTTAGACAAGTTGCCAACCGCTAACACTTAATCGTCAATCGTAAACGAAAGGCAGCTAGCTGTCTTTGTCGCACTAATATGCAAGAGTGACAGAGAGGGAAAACTACGATACGCTACCAAGCGCTAGCGATTGGCAACTTGAGAATATGGACGAACGAAAAGTCACGTGACTATGTTCATACATTACTCTGGTCACGTGACTTATCGCTTATAGTATACGATTGCAGAATGGCATCTTGTCTAGGCCGGCTGTTATAAGAGCTCAAAAGATAACGGTCGGTGAACGTAAGTTGTTTTATAAGGGACGTCTCTAGGCACTAGTCTGTGGGGGTAACCTACGCCATTTCGAAAGTCGCTTTGCCGAAAGTTGTTTAATCGAAGACACGTCATCGAATGTACGATTAATCGAAAGCATGTTTAATCGAAACACATTTCATCGAAATATCATTCACCGACGGTGCATTTTGTCGAATTCATGAAACATCGAATATTCATTTTATCGAAAAAACCGGGCAAGAGCATATCGGGCCATGGTCAGTGTAGGGTTCCGTAGTTATTCAAAAACGGCTGAGCCGATTATGTTCGGAAAAGTTTTATTTTAAAGAATTTTATATGCCTACTATTTCTGATTTTTTTCATATTATTTTTTGGACACATGGATCTAGTTAGAGAGTTTTTTATTTAGGAGCGGTTATCTCCGAAAATATTGACTTAAGAAAAAAAAATCTTTTGGGACCTATCCAACGATACCCCGTACTATAGATAGAATTAAAGAAAAATTTAATGAAAACATCCCCACTTAACCACAAGGGGATCTAAAGTTTTTTTTTTTCAATATTTTATTCTACCACTTTGTCGGCGTAATTAATATGTATTCCTGTACCAAATTGCAAATGATTAGTACTAACGGCCACTGAGCTACGCTGAGGACAGACAGACGGAAATGGCGAAACTATAAGGGTTCCTCGTTTACTACGGAACCCTAAAAGTGGTAAATGGGTTATCAACTTATCAGTATCAGTATTTTTTTTTGATTATTTTATATTTTTTTATTTACAAAACTGTACAATTTATATACATAGATTACATCTAACTATTCTACTGAACCTAACCTATATCTAAGATTGGCCCTTGTGGCAAAGTACCGAGGCATCATTTCCTCGCTATATCGCAATACTGATGCGTTGTGCGAGGAAGTCGCCAGTTCTTCGGTCTTTAATTACGTCAACCAGACGTTTCGCGATCTCAGCAACCAATTTGCGTGCGCTGCCAATTTTAATTTTTCAAATGTTTTTGAACCTCAAAAATCTCAAAATGTACCTCATTACAGTGAAAACAGCACAGAACAGAATTAAGTATATAGGTATTTTTTTTTGCACTTATTGCATTTAACTAAGATAGGTATTTCTTTCGCAATTGTATGTAGTACTTCAGTACCTACAAATGTGTGTATTTGGTTCCTTGGAGCTTGGGACGGATGTTGGCGTGGGAGTGGGGGAATTTTTAAAACGTAATAAATATAAGGGCCTCGCCAAAGAGTACGATTTTGTATCGTTTGACGTAGAAACTTCAGGGTCATGGGGCCCCAGCGCACGCAAATTGGTTGCTGAGATCGCGAAACGTCTGGTTGACGTAACTAAAGACCGAAGAACTGGCGACTTCCTCGCACAACGCATCAGTATTGCGATATAGCGAGGAAATGCTGCTTCGGTAGAATAAAATATAGAAAAAAATTTTTAGATCCCCTTGTGGTAGAGTGGGGATGTTTTTATTAAATTTTTCTGTAATTCTATCTATAGTATGGGGTATCGTTGAATAGGTCCCAAAAGATTTTTTTTCCTTAAGTCAATATTTTCGGAGATAACCGCTCCTAAATAAAAAACTCTCTAACTTTAGATCCATGTGTCCAAAAAATATGAAAAAAATCAGAAATAGTAGGCATATAAAATTCTTTAAAATAAAACTATTCCGAACATAATCGGCTCAGCCGTTTTTGAATAACTACTGAACCCTACACTGAGCATGGCCCGATATGCTCTTGCCCGGTTTTTTCGATAAAATGAATATTCGATGTTTCATGAATTCGACAAAATGCAACGTCGGTGAATGATATTTCGATGAAACGTGTTTCGATTAAACATGCTTTCGATTAATCGTACATTCGATGATGTGTCTTCGATTAAACAACTTTCGGCAAAGTGACTTTCGAAATGGCGTAGGTATCCCAGTCTGTGGTTAAGTGTAATAGTGCAATAAGTACAAACATCCAAACGAGATTGAGCTTCATAACCCGAAAGTCCTCTCCGAGCGTATACATCATAGCCTAAAAGTACGTGAAGCTATTGAAAATTAGAAACATAGGAATTTTAATCAAAATGAGGGGCAAGGAATTTCGTCTGCGTGGAATCCCGTGATTTACAAATGTAAGCGTGGCGAAACATCCATTTTTAAGCCATTGGATGTTGTGAGTGTTGCGTGTAGGCCTAGTGACAACCCTAGCCTAGAAGTGAATAATCAAGATCAAGTGCGGGTAGTTTGAAAAACCCGCGCAGCTCGAAGGTGTTGATATAGTTCAGGAAATATTATTTGACCGACTCTTATCTTACTTACGACCTTTTGTTCTGCATCATTAACAATGAAAAGTGCTAGACTGCTGATGTCAAGGAATATTTCCCGAACTATACATTGTCTCGCCAGTCTGCCTGCGACCACGGGTGTAACGTCATGCCCGAAACGTCAGGATATACGCGATTAAGACCCGTTTGTCTTTAAAATACAAACATCCAAAGTTGGGGCGGTAAGTCTTGTAGTTCCTGAAGTGTTTCACCTCACGATGAATTTTCTCATTGAGCATTTCAAGATCGACCTCCGGCCGGGTGCCGAATGTGCACGGACCGCCATGGCCGTGGTGACCCACCATGTTTACTGAAAAAGATAGTTCGTCAGAAACTATTATTATTTGGAGCCTGTCGTGTCCCACTGCTGGGTAAAGGACTCCCCACAATCTCTCCACTGGTCCCGGTCAAGCGCTGTGTTTGGCCATTCCTTCAAGAAGTCCAGTTCATCCCGCCATCGCCGGCGTGACCAGATGCTCGATCCGAGTTTTTGGGCTGCCACTTTGTGGTGATTAAGACCTCTCCTAACTTAGTAAGCCGATTATAAATATTTGTGTTTTAAATATTAGATCTTACATACCTACCAAAGAAAAGAGACTAAGTTCACCAGCGTCCGAGGTGGGATCGAGCCCTCGTACTCAACTTTCGCAGTTGATGCTTATACCGCCCGGCCACTAGGTCTTAGCAACTTTTTAAATAAGTAAAATTTCTCACGTATATGCAATCTCTTACAAGGCTAGGACTTTGACCATACTTTAAAGTGCAAGCAATATACGTTAAAATAAAAAACCTAAATAAAAAAAATATACAAATTAATTTGTGTCACAAAAACTTCCGATATGTCTATAAGACTGCAAGGAGCAGACGATACTTATCTGCTTGCTGAATTAGGAGTTGTTTATGAATAAGGGGGTAAGTAGGCGAAATCAAGAGGTCCTAGGCAGTCCTAGGTATCTTAAAACATAGATATCTACTCAATACTTAAATCGCAATATGTTTCTAATGTTCTCATTAAGGAAATAAAGTACGTGTAAATTACCTTACCTTTTATTTTATATTTCCTTTATCGTTTTAGTTATGTAATTCACTGTATAAATAAAAGTATAAAAAATCAATCAAAGAATTTTCCGTATTATGGCCCCATCAGTGGTCTGACGATTCCGCCAACATCCGGGTTAGATAAGACTCTGCAAGACCTTATTTACTAAAATCCCTTATTATCTGGTAGAAATGGTGACGATAATCTGTAGTATATCCAATGAAATGTAAAATAATAAATCACATTTTTTTATCATCATCAAAATGACATGACAATCCCGAATTAGTGACACTTCACACGTTGTCTTTGGACAAGTCTTAAAAAAGGTTAAGTCTTGTAAAGGCTAACCTTGAGCTCGAGGTCTTGTACAGTCTAAAACCGACTTATCAAGACTTTTCTTCACACTTGCTGTCTAAGCGCGCCATTGCTTGCATGCGTAGCGGGAGTAATAGAAAAGTGAAATTCCCTAGGGAGAAATGTCAGTACGTCATTTAATAATATTTTGTCTTAAAACTTATTTTTTTGTCGGCAAGTGCGATGAAAAACATTGTATGTATCACGGTCGGTAAGCGGAATACTAACTCGAGTCATTAAAAGCTTCTATCACTCTCGTCAGTAATTCCATACTCACCTCCCTTGATGCACAATGTATAATACATTGTATAATACATTAGTATAGTACATACACAGCTACAAGCGTTGAGACGTAGGTAACTATGGGTAAGAGTAAGTGACAAATACCAACATTTTTTGTCTTGCACATAGCTGTGATTCAAAACTTGCGGGTGTAAACTCAGCGTATTTCTCTCCAGTATTTAGGCGGCCCCTAGACCTACAATAACATTGTACAATACTTTTCAAAGGCGCTCTGAATCAATATTAACCCTAAACGGTCAATAATTATTGAACAATTTTCAATATTGTGCAATATAATTGATTATTTAAAAGATGCCTTCGACTGCCACACTTGCGCGCAATTTTAGTAACATTTTTATGTGCCGACTTACTGTTAATCATTATCGGCCTGCATGCAGACCAAAAGAGCATTCGCTGTTCTATCCCCCACTCTACGAAATCAACGAATCACGTTTCGTGTAACGATCGAATTTCGTAGAGTAGGGCGATAGAACAGCGAATGCTCTTTTGGTCTGCATGCACCTTTAGGCCAATGTCGTGGCCGGGCCGTTACGGTAAACTCTTTAAAACGAGACAGTTAACCGCGAGTTTCAGTCAAAAGCTGCAGTGTTATTCACTAAGGTAACCGCCTTGCTAACAGCGCTGTGTCAGCGCTGCGGCAGCGTCGAGCCTAAAAATGGTATTCACTTATGCACTTTAAACAACACTAGCGCTCGGCGACGAATGCGGCGTGAGCTCGAACTACACTGCGTCGAGAGTTACCACCTACAGCGATGCTATTCTCTTATTTACACATTCGACGTTGCGTTCGTCAACGAGCTCGACGTCGAGACAGCCTTGTCTAAAATCCTAGCTGTTTTATTTGACATTAGGAATCGAGGCTGTAAGCGAGGTTGTGGGCGAGTTCGTCGCTGTTTTTCGTTAGAGAATACGAAGTTCGTACATTAAACGTCAAACTCTCGACGCAGTGTAGTTCCAGCTCACGCCGCATTCGTCGCCGAGCAATAGTGTCGTTTAAAGTAGATTAGTGAATACCATTTTTAGGCTCGACGCTGCCGCAGCGTTGACACAGCGCTGACAGCAAGGCGGTTTCCTTAGAGAATAACACTGCAGTTCCACGACGAGCTGTTCTATGTTAGTGAATACCGTTTTTCGCAGCGCTGCGCTCTACGTCGAAGTGAAGGCTGTCTCGTCGTCGAGCTCGTTGACGAACGCAGCGTCGAATGTGTGAATAAACGAATAGCATAGCTGGTTCGGCCACTATTTAGCGTGAGATAATTACAATTTCTCTCCTCATTTAATTTCAATAAGTACCTAAACATCTCTCAATAGAATTGATCCGCAGATCATAATGACCAAAAATTAATCCACCTCTCAAACCCTCATAAAAACGTCTTCAGAAAGTCCTTATTGTTCGATCCCCTGAATATTTTTAATGGGATGAGAGAGATAATGTCACTCATTAATCTATCCCGCAGACATAACTACAAATAGATCGCGCACCGGATCCTTATGATTTCACTAGAAACTTGTACAGTAGACGTCAAAGATATCATTACAGTTTAGGTGCCAAAATAGTACATTGTCTATTAGGTGCGGTAAATAAGAATTTGTGTACTAATTCATAATTCGTGTACCGCCCGTGGCACACACAATGTTTTTCATCACATCTGTGAGGCAAAATGAAACAATATATTTTCACAAAACTACTCTAAAATGGTTTAATTTTTTTCTCAAAATCAGCCCTAGGGTGTAATGACGCATCTACGTCAGAACTGAGATACGAGCTTTATTTCAAGTAGGTATTGGCTACTTATTGAGTTTTGCTTGTTACCCGATGATGAAATTGACGCCACAGTCATGGTCAATGACCCCAAGTGAAAAACGTCAAATTTATTACGTACACAGTAACAGGACATCAAATCAAACAGTGGTCAAACAATATATTGTGTTTATAGTGAAGCAAAACATTTATATTACGAGAATTTCCTAGTTTTTTATGCAGTATTTGTGACAGCGACATCTATTGAATATTCCTGCATAACTTGACCGCCTTGACGATAAGATTCCGAACTTTTTCTGGATAACACCGCCATCTATGCAAAATTACCTGTAACATTAAGTTATCGCTAAAGCCCACTCTACCTAAATTACAATAGTAACTAGACCTAATAACTAAATGGTACTAGATGGAGCTACCTGTCATAATTCATAATAATTTTCATCCGACTTTATAAGATTTAGACAGAATAACAATAAATATGGGTATTCCTGCGAAATGTGGCAAATGTAATACAAGAATTTCAAGCAGACGGTCCCTAGACTGTTCTATTTGTACTGTCAGGTACTGCTTAGATTGTCTAGAACGTGCAGGAGTGAGCAATGCCCGGTATAATTTAATGTCTGTCGAAAACAAAAAGAATTGGAAATGCCGGAATTGCTGTAATAAACCTAATCCTAACAAAACTAGCACTCCATTGCCTGATTCCAGAACATCAAAACTACCGCGATTAATACACACAAATACTACGAAAACCACAAAACAACAACGGAAGCCTCGTTTAGACGACTCATCTTTAATTAACTCAAGCAGGGAAAGTCTGGAATTAAGTCAGTTAGATGACACAAAATCGTCTCTATCTGACATAACTATAACTCTAAACAAGCCGGCTTCGAGGACGGTTGTCGATATGGACTCCACACTTAACAATAAGTCAGAATCTGCATCAGACCTACAGGCCGAGGACTCTCCAAAAGTAATATACATACAACGAGAAAGTCGGATCTCCCATAGTAATGAGACGTGTACCACCCTGATTCCTAATCCTAATGCAAACCTGGACACCTCAATATCAAGCGCAACAACGAGACCTATTACTATAGACGATTTTAGCGCACTCCTAGACACGAAATTGGAAATGAACAACCAGAAAATTATTTCTCAGTTTAAACGGATAGTACAGAATGAAATTAACGCCGCTATCTCCTCGCTCCAGACGGAAATGATAAAAAAAAACGAGGAGCTTTCTAAAGATCAAGCACTTATTAGAAGCCATATAAAGGACCTCGACAATAAAATCAAAAAACTTGAAAATGAGAACGTAGAACTACAAAGAGGCTTAAAATATATGCAAGAAAACATAGTTCAACCTGATTTTTACGACCCAAATTTACATAATAAGACACTAGTATTACACGGCTTGGCCGAACACTATGGTGAAACGGAGGAAGATGTTCATGGAAAACTAACATATATTTTTCGTGACTTGATGAACATAAATATAGAATGTTATATTGAAGAAACCCGACGAATTGGAAAAAATAGTTTAAGACGTCCACTAGTAATTGAACTTATCAGTAAAAAAATAACTAAACAGATTCTACACAATAGACACCTTTTCAGGAATACTGGACTTGCTCTAACAGAATTTTTAGATAAAAAATCGCTCAATAAAAGAAGACAGCTAATAAAAGTCTTAAAGGAAGCCAGAAATGAAGGACATCATGCTGTAATAATAAATAACCAATTAAAAATAAACGGCAAAATGTACACTGAAAACTCCCTCCAAGACAACGCATACCAAGAAAAATCACATATTCAAAATCCAAATATGACTACATCGAATATACAAAACCACGTCGTCATTCCAGATATTAATAACAAACATTTCAGTGACTCTATAAATCATTCCTTTCGGAACTGACTTTTGGATATTTACACAAAATATTCAGAGTATGAAAACAAAAACCAGCATTCTAGAAAGTGTTTTAAATGAAAACCGGTACCAAGCAATTTGCCTCACAGAAACATGGATCAAACACGATATCAAAGATCTTACCAACATACCAGGATACACCCTTGCAGCTAACTACTGTCGCAAAGTTCATAAAGGCGGAGGCACTATGATACTGATCAGGGAAGATATCCAGTATAAGGAGAGACCCGACATTGCTGAACTCTCAATAGAAGGCGTTATAGAATGTTGTGGAGTAGAAATCAAGCCCGAAATACTATTAGTGACTATATATAGACCTGCCCGTTCTATAGATATATTTTTTGAAACTTTAGATAAATTATTGTGTAAATTAAAAATGAAGAGCCACAAGCATATTATTATAACCGGCGATTTCAATATTAACAAATTTCAAAACTCGACTCAATACCAAAAGCTAAGTAATGATATGCTTGAACTTAACCTATATCAAATAATAGATGTACCAACTAGAGAAACAGAAAAAACTGCAACCTGTATCGACTTAATTTTTACAAACAATAAAGACTATCTTGTTTATGTAGAGGACCAGGGATTTTCCGATCACAAATGTCTTCTCTACAATTTCAAGCTAAACGTTCTCCAAGAAAAACCCGCTTACATTGCTAAAAGAAATTTTAAAACAAGTAATATAAATAAATTTAAAGCAGCATTAAGCGAAATCGAATGGAAAGACTTACTGATCTATAACGATGTAAACGCTAATTATAATGTTTTTCACTACCATTTACAGACTTTGTTAAATAAATTCATGCCCTTAAAACAATCTAGACTTAAAAAAGTACAAAGAAAACCCTGGCTTACAAACGGTCTTAAAAAATCATGTCTTCATAAAAGACAACTAAAAACACATATAAACCAATCAAACAATATAGTATTAAAGAACCATTTTAAAACTTACTCTAAAATTCTTCAAAAATGTATAAAAAAATCTAAAAAACTTAACTATATACAAAGCATGAAAAAAGCTACTAACAAAACAAAAACAATGTGGCAAATTATAAAACAAGAAATTGGAAAAAATAATAATAATATACATAGAAAAAACATTGAACTAGACTGTCACGGGTCAAAAACGAAGTGCCCCCAGACAATCGCTAACATCTTCAACGAACACTTTGCTACCGTAGGCCTTCCGCCACATACTGAAAATAGTGAATCTAGCTCCCCACTAGACTGGCCGAGCTCCTTAACCACCGTAAACTCCATGTTCCTACAGCCTGTCTCTGAACAAGATGTATACATGACCATCCAAAACCTCCCTAATAAACTTACCAGCGGATTCGACGACATCCCTCCAGTCTTAATAAAAGCTTGTAATAATGAACTAATAGCTCCAATTACAGTACTAGTTAACCAATCATTTGAAAAATGCCAATTCCCTGACAAATTAAAAATTGCCGTCATAAAACCTATTCCAAAAAAAGGGGGTAACCAACACAACCCCTCCAACTACCGTCCAATAGCTCTGTTACCAACAATATCGAAAATATATGAAAAACTCATAGCTGACCAAATATACAGATTTCTAGAAAAATACAACCTGTTAGATGAGAATCAATTCGGTTTTCGCAAACAAAAATCAACCACCTTAGCTGTTTACAATTATGTACAAAGTATACTAGAATGTTTAAAAAATAAGAAATATGCTATAGGCTTGCTATTAGACATGTCTAAAGCATACGATAGGGTATCTCACTCCATCCTTTTACAACAACTGCATAAAATTGGTATACGTGGATATGCTCATTCTTGGCTCAGATCATACTTGAAAAATAGACAGCAATATGTACAAATTGAACATCAACACAGAGACTCAGGACAGTTACAAAATTACCAATCCAAATGGATAACTTCCAATCATTCAATCCCTCAGGGCAGCGTACTTGGATGTGTGCTCTTCCTAATATATATCAATAATCTCCCAAAAGTATTAACAAACCAATCCAACAAATGTATCCTATATGCCGACGACGTTTCTTGCCTTTTTTTACACGAAAACAATTCTGAAAATTACAGTAACATAACGAAAACTTTCAATGATATAACTAAATGGCTAAGCGAACGTAACTTAATGCTAAATACCAATAAAACAAAAGTAATACAATTTAGACCATATCAAAAACAACAGACTGACTTGACTTTACTTTTAAAACAATTAAATATAGAAGAAGTGCCGGAAATTTCATTATTAGGTTTGACTTTAGACACCAACCTAAACTGGAAAAGTCATGTAGCAAAAATAACTTCAAAATTATCCTCTTTCGTCTTCGCGCTTAACATATTAAAATCCAACACAAACACCGCTTGCGCTCTGTCGGCCTATTACTCATATGCCGAGGCCTGGCTTCGCTACGGAATAATTTTGTGGGGTAATAGCACCGACTCCCACAACCTCTTCCTGCTCCAAAAGCGATGTATTAGGATAATAGCCAATATAACTCAAACAGAGACCTGCAAATCACATTTTTCAAATCTGCAAGTTTTAACTCTGCCGTCACTATACATACTAGAAATAACAACCTTCGTCAGAAATAATATTCATTTATTTAATTTTAGTAAAAGTTCCAGAAGAAAAGATAATATCAACCCACCGGAACCCTTTCTAGACATTTACAAAAAAGGCCCATTTTACCAGTCAATCAAAATTTACAAAAAATTACCTAACCGCATTAAAAACATAGAATACATGACCGAATTTATAACAGAGCTAAAAACAATATTATTACATAAAACATACTACTCAGTACAAGAATATATGGAAGATGATAATTTGTAAAATAAACATTTTGTTAATCCCATTCCAAATCACATATGTAGCTTAGGTATACTTTTACAACTAAAGGAATTGTATGATTGTACCACCTACATTTAATTTTAAGCTAGTTTTAAGTTATAATTGTTAAAATACTATCTTGCTACACCCCAACGGGGTCCATGTGATACGTACGATCATGTAACATCTAAAATACCATGGTATGCAATAAACATATTATTATTATTATTATTATATATTTTTGGCAGCTAAACCGTAATGATATATTTGATGTAGACTGTACCATCATTAGGCGACGAGTAGATATCTACAATATGGTTGAATAGGGGTGTTGGCATAGGGGACACTAATTCTTATGGCGTTCCGGAACGTAGAAGCGCTGCGTAATCTGGCGAAAATCTACTTAACCTTTATGCTATACCCCGGTTAACCCTTTAATGGGTAATGGCAACATACTTGCCGTCATATAAAAAACAAAATCAAATCAATTTACAAATACGTAAAGTTTGAAATTGAATGCTTTAACAGAGCTGTCAAATGGTCAAAGGGTTAAAAAACTACGCTTTGTGATTGGGTAGATTCTTCATATTGGTGGCTTACGATGGTCTAGTGTTATCAATTTATCGTGCTACGCATCACTTCCGCACTTGCTTACTTGTTAGAACGTAACGGCAATGACGAAAAAACAATTAAACGCGGTACCATCATAAGCCTACTGCTTAACTTGGTATTGGTAGGTTTTTGGTTTCATTTAAATATGTCGTTCCGAGATCTATTTAGACACATCTGTTATCAATTCGTCTCTAATCTCATTGGCAACCGAGTAGGCGAATGCTCAACTCTAGAAAACCAATCAATGTGACCTCTATAAACGCAAGAACTGTATAAAATAAAAGCTCAGGATTTTATTGGTTATCCGTTTTATAGACTCGGAAAGCTGTAGGAGCGAGTAAGATGTAATCTTTCAATGCCGACAGTTGGCAATGACTTAAAAGACAGATTTTATTACAATAATTATTTAGGCACTGTAAGCTTTGAAGTGGTTTAAATCTGTTTTACAAAGCGGTAGCTTGTGATGGCAGAAATTATCGTGTTTTTACAAAAAGAGCGTTTTCATCACACCGGTACCATGAGTTGGAAAGTAAAGGATACGTTCGCTCCCGACCCGTGGTCCAACCGCTATGTCCAACTGGTTGTGCTCAAACTATTTCGTTTATCGTTTTATTTGATAAGTAAAATTACCATACAACCTCATACATCCAATTGGAGCACGGGTAAAATAACTTCCTCGTAGTACAATCGGTTGGACTATAGATAATTTTATTTCCTCGTGGCCCAACCAGTTGGACATAGCGGTTGGACCACGGGTCGGGAGCGGATACGTTAAGGTGCATGCAGACCAAAAGAGCATTCGCTGTTCTATTCCCCACTCTAAGAAATCATCGAATCACGTTTCGTGTAACGATCGAATTTCGTAGAGTAGGGTATAGAAGAGCGAACGGTTTTACTCGATACGTAATGCATTCTATGGCGCTCGCACTGACATACGAGTATTGGAGCGAGCGCGATACCCTAATTCACGTATCGAGCTTGGGCTTTACTTTCACACTTGTTTATATTTTTTTATTTACCGCCATTAATATACAATGTACTATTTTTATATTATGAAACTACTAATTTCTGCGTTCATATAAACGTGGAAGTCTAACGTGAGCTCAGAAATGCCCCCAAAACGATTGTGCAATTGGCTATGTAAAGTTTTCTAGAGGTGTGAATATTATATTTTTCCCTGATAGCCGTCGTTTAAGTTTTTAATATTGTTTAAGGTTCAAGAAAATAAGGTTCTTTTATTTTTATGTCTATAATTTGAGATATTTATTTTATTTTATTGTACTGATTGCTGACGAAAGTATTAGGCATTATTCATCCATTAAATCTATCAGCCTCCGTAGCCTAGTTGGTAGTGACCCTGCCTACGAAGCTGCTGGAGGTTCCGGGTTCGAATCCCGGCGAGGGCATTATTTGTGTATTTATTTATCACAAATATTTGTTCCTTGGTCATGGTTGTCTATGTATTTAAGTATATGTATCTATATATTAAATATATCGTCGCCTGGTATCCACATCACAAGCCTTAATTGAGCTTACCCTGGGACTAGGTCGATTTTGTGTAAGATGTCCCAAGATATTTATTTATTATTAAAACTGCACAAATGTCACCTCACTCACTTAAAAAAATTATCAACAATTTTATAGGAAATAAAAATACAAGAGTCGAATTTTCTAGAACCTTACGACGACGGCTATCAGGGAAAAATATAATATTTATACCTTCGGAAGACTTTACATAGCCAATTGCCGGTAGGCAGGTTTTAGTGCTTCTCATAATATTCGCACGTATGTCCGCGCTACATCTTTGACATATTGAGAAGAATCCAAACTTTGATGGACCAATCACGATTACTTTTAAGTAGCGAGGCCGTGTTTACGTTGCCGTAGTAGGTAAACTAGAACCATTAGGGTATTGCCATGTCCGTCTGTCCTTATGGGACACACATAGCTCAGGGACCGTTATCTCAGTATCTTCATACTAGAAATCTGCAATTTGGTATCGGTGTACATATTAATTACGCCAATATGCAGTTCAAATCACGTCATAAATTGTTAACATATTATATTATAATATATAAATATTTTTTTCGGTTGGATGAAAAAATCACGGATATGCCAATACTATTTCATATATTATTAAAGTGGATGGATGTTAACAATTAAGAAATGTTTTTTGGAATCAGCTTGCTTACCTAATTTTCTATGAGAAATGAAGAATGACCCGTAACTTTTGCTCTTAACTTATTTCACGAAAAATGCGTAGTACCTAAGATTTTAATAAAAACAATTAAGTAACATAACTCGTTATGATACCTGAGCGCTAACCGTGTTTTATATTAAATCGCATAGCGTGCAGCCAGGCGCGAGGGTCCGCTTAGGGTAGACTCGAGTAAAACGGGGCCTTGATTATTAAACTAATTTAAAAACAGAGTAATGTACTAGCACTTTCTTAAAATGCGCTTTACCAAGAAAATATAGTATTACAAATAAATATTGGATGTCATATATCAAAGAAAAAACGACCAAGATCACCAACGTCCGAGGTTTAATGGGGAAAAAATAAAAAAAGCACAAATCAAAATATTTAGTTAATAAATAATTTGATTTGTGTTTTCACAATACGTTCTATAGCATTACAATTAAGTATTTAACTCGCCAAACTTGTACCTTTGATGACGAGGAACTTCACGTTACAGTACCCGGCGATAAAGTTTGCAGATCGGTCTCTGGAAAGAGACTCGGCTTTATAGAGCGTTGTCCCTTTCTAAAATATGTGACGTTTATGCAATATTATTTCTCTCTTTACAAAGACCGATGCCGATGCGACTTTATCGCAGAGTACTGTACTGTACACCACTGTCTCCTCATCCCCGTGGACTAAAACGACAGTTCGATTGTCATTCTGTGGCCTATTTCACCATAATTACAAATGTGACAATTGTAAAATATCACTGTTACTGACGTCATAGGCCTCTGTAGGCTACGGCTACCGCTTATTATCGAACAGTCCATGCGCTTGTCTGCCACCAACATAAAATTATTACTAATAACGTTATTATATCGTTAATTTTTATTTTCCGAAGCCCGTGACAAATGTCGCTAGGTTTAGTACAATTTTCATGAAATCTTGACATGAGGTTCGGCATAATTATGTCGGAATTTCGCTATAATTGTCGTGGTTTTTGTAACAATTGTAAATTTTCTTCGCAAAAAAGTAGTTATTTTCTACTGATTTATTAAAGTTCGTGCACTACATTTTATGTTCGTGGCAAACAAACGCTCGGCCCTTCCGATGGTAAGCGATAACTGTAGGTAGCCTATAGACGCCCTTGATTGGAGAAACAGTGTAGCACTTGTCAATGTGGTGAAATTGGGACCTGAAATGTCTAGACATGCTTTGTTTGGATTTAGAATAATTTATCAGTTAGACATATATTATGGGTGGGACATATGGGTATAAATGGGTGAATCAACTTTTTTGTCTGTTATTGACATGGTACGGTGACCTGAGGTTTTATGCAAAATAATGCAAACACTAAAAAAGTGGTTGATATTTTTTTTTCGTTTTCACATATTATACTTATGTTTTAGAATAACTTTCGGCGTTTCAACGACGTATAAAGATATAATTTTACTTTGGATGATTCATTATTTTACGTTGCGTTAGTGATGTTAAATTAATAACATTTGAAAATTTTTTAAGTCATTAATGAAATCATTTTATTCGACATAAATATACTAAATTAAAACTATTGTAATATATCATAAAACCACACTATAAATAAATATATTATACTAAACTAAATCTAAATCTAAAAACGCCCCCCCCCCCCCCACGGCATGGTACCAAAGGCAGCTTTGGATATTTTGTAAAACGATAAACGAGTAGATACGAACTCACCGTGACGAATGACTGCGTTATTCCCAAGTGTATAGGTAATTTCACCAGAGTTGAGGTGAATGATTACACACACATCCAAATGAAGTACTAATTGCAAAAAATTTAGTGAATAAATGAATGACTTGCGTCAAAATATTGAAGCAAATCCCTTGAACAAACTTTTTGGTCAATCTTACAGTTGCAATTGGGTTTGCTGTCAGTACGAAAAAAGAACACTAATTTCAAATTCGCCGTGTGTTTGCGTGACATGTTGATGTGCGTGACCTCAACTCTCGTGGAACTATCTATATGTATACAACTGTATGCTTAGCACATGATTGGCATGTCAGTATGTCGCCGCAAGAAAGATTTTCCATCTTTTACTAATTATATAAATAAAAGAGGGATGGATAGTCTATCTCGCGGCGACATATTATTGCACTAATCCTGTGCTAAGTATTGGTGCAGTAACATAAAAGGTGTCCATCTTACCCGGTTCTCCCCTATATTAATTTTGCATGTCGTAGAAAAGTACCCGGGGCAATATCTCGCAAATCTTGTTATTTTCCGCGCGGTCAGCCGGATGCGGATAGGGTGTGCTATAATGTGAAGGCACTCGTGCGGAAAACGTTGCTTTTCTTATCAAAGGGAAGTTCAATAAAATAATGGTTTCTGATAGAAGTGTGGAAGGAATTCATTTACTTGGTTATATGAATGCCAATATTGCGGATATTGACAATACTAGGTGGTATCTAATATATCAATGTGGCGAAGGTATTCATAAATATTTTGTCAAGTGATAGAGAAAATTAAAGTTTCTATCAGGTACATAATTATATACTTTTTTAACTATCAGTCGTTTTTTTATTTTTAATTTGGTGATTATATTTCCTGGTCTAAATCATATCAAAAAATTGCTCGAGACCAAAATTATAGAGTATACGATGGTCATAAATTACAAAATATTGAAATTTGATTAATATTATAATTCATAATAAATAAATAAATATTTTATTTTATTTTATTTATTTTTCATATTAACAGCTTATTAACATATTACAGCATATATAGCATTATTAACATATACAGCATATTAACAGGTTAAACCTATCTTGGGACATCTTACACAAATCGACCTAGTCCCACGGTAAGCTCAATTATGGCTTATGATGTGGGTACCAAGCGACGATATATACACGGGAGAAAAATGAAATGAGTGACTCCTTAGACTATCGGCAATAATCCTGTAAAGGTCTTAGTGTTTCAAAGTGGTTAAGTTCGGAGATATTGTCATTCAAAGCTATGGACCTTTAGTACTGGATCTTGGCATCACGATGTCGTAGCTTGTCAGTCGCAATACATCTTGATAGTATACCAGGTACGAAGTCATAACAATAATTTTGTTTTTATTTTACACTAATTTGCTAAGGTTTAAAAAAAAATTGTACAGTTTTCAATGATTTAAAAATAATAAGTTATTGATAACTTTTAATTCAAGTAAATTAATCCATATTAATGAAAAATACATGAACAAAAAATTACAAAAAAAATTTTTTTTTTTTTTAAATTACAATATGTGGAAATGATTGTTGATCAGCTTATTAATGCACCGTTTAAATTTTCACCCCGGTTGTAGGCCACACACTGTATAATAGATAGATACATGTGATAAATAAATACACAAATAATGCCCTCGCCGGGATTTGAACCCGGAACCTCCAGCTTCGTAGGCAGGGTCCCTACCAACTAGGCTACGCAGGCTAACAAAAATAAAATATAAATAAAAGTACTTATTATTTTTGTACACTCATCAATTTATTTGTCATAGGTACTGTATGCCAATGTTATACATAAAAACTGCACCCGATTTCATGAGAAAATTTTAAAAGTATTCTTTTGAGAACAGATGCAAGTCGCTATGATATTATATTATTCTTATTAATATTAATTTACTACGTCAATCTCAACAACAATATAGCTGGAAGCTAGATAGTTCTCAAAGGTCCTCAAACTTCCGAGACCTCTAATGAAACTCAGTGTTGTTTGTCAAACATCTCGACAAATAAGTTTACTGAACTTCTCCGTAGACGTGCTACGCGGCTACGACATACTACGAGCTGCTACGAAACTCGTAGAACGTTGTCAATTCAAGTCAACTGTATGGTTTTATTTTTAAAGAGTATTTTTGCGTGATTAAATGAATTCAAATGTTTGTTTTAAGATCCAAGGTATGCAATTGTTTCAATATGTTGAATGTTCAATGGTAAATGCATTTTGTACGGGTATGTGCATTCTGTATCACATATCTACACTCGCGGTCAATAAATACAGGTCAGGTGGATTTTTTTCATAGAAAATACTGGAAACATGCTGATTACAAATATTTAAAATAAATATTTATAATGCAAGTGTAACCATTTTTAACATCAGATTGTATTGGAATTTCTCTGCAGTTTTCACTCGATCAGAAAAACACGGAAGTTTATTGTCAGATGACTCCGTAGATATAAAAATAGCAACTCATGATTAAAAAACTCGTATTACTATACATTTTAGGTGGTTTTCTTAAACGGTCTACATTTTTGTCTCTACAGACCAACGTAACGACAATTTTTTTTAAGTTTTTTGGATTTATTTACAAATTTAGGGAAAATACAATAAATAAGTAAATAAATATCTTGGGACATTTTACACAAATCAACCTAGTCCCACGGTAAGCTCAATTAAGGCTTGTGATGTGGGTACCAGGCGACGATATATATAATAGATAGATATACTCGTATATAGATACTTAATACATAAACAGCCATGACCAAGGAACAAATATTTGTCATAAATAAATACACAAAGAATGCTCTCGCCGGGATTCGAACCCGGAACCTCCAGCTTCGTAGGCAGGGTCACTACCGACTAGGCTACAGAGGCTGACAATACAACCTGATTTAAAAATAGATTTTACCTACACTTTAAATATCTTCCATTACCCAAAGGTTGTCTGGAAGAGATCGCTTATTAGCGATAAGACCGCCTGTTGTCTGCCACTGTTTTAGTTTTTTTTCTTTTGTCTGTAGTTTTATTTGTTTATTTTCTGGTGAACAATAAAGAGTATTTATTATTATTATCTTGAAAAAAATATTTCAAATCTTCATGTTTGCATTATTTTCTATGAAAAATACCACCTGACCCGTATTCATTGATCGAGTGTGTATTAAAAATACTTCTTATTTAGTTTCATCTGTCGATGTCATTGTCGTTAATCAATTAACATTATTAAATTTTTTTAAACCGTTATTTTTATTCACGTAGTCATTAGTATTAAAAAAACTGGCCAAGAGCGTGTCAGGCCATGCTAAGTGTAGGGTTTTAAAGTTATTCAAAAACTGCTGGGCGGATTATGTTCGAAATAGTTTTAGTTTAAAATATTTTTTAAGCCCACTATAAACTTTCTTCTGAGATCCTTATTATTTTTAAGACACCTTTTCAATGATGTTATTCAAAGAATATAGCAAAATAAGAAGATTATCCCCACTAAATGAATAGGGAAGGTACCCGTAAAAAAATCTTGTTTCTTATTTTATTCTACCACTTTGTCTAGTCCGTGGGCTAGTCGGCCTGAAATTAGAAAACGGTATAATTTGGGGGTACCAAGTGTCCTTTTTACAGTAGTTAGACATATTCATAAGGATGTTAAAAAAGTATGATAGACATCCCAAAGTGGTAGCTAATAGGCATACGGGCTATTTCAAGATTTCCGTTGTATGACAGGTATGGTTAAAATTAGGAGGTACAAATTTTCCTTTTCACGGCTGTTAGGTAAGCTTATAAAAACGTCAAAAATGCAAGATTGCCATTTATAAGTGCTACCTAACAAAAATGGGGGCCAATCAAAGATGGTGGATCTCAAGTTTTACAAAATCAAGTATATCTCGAGAACTATTAAATATATCTAATTATTCTCTTGAATAAAATTAAAGGCATATCTGTAAGCTTCATATTTTGCATATACACCATATTGCTAAAACCAACCAATAATTAATTATGATCAAATTTATGAAAATTTCGTGACTTTGATTTTTTTTGTGTCGTGTTTTTATATAGTAGTCATGATGCTAGAAATATTAAATATTTTTTTGAAGATAGTGTATTTAATAAGCTTTAATTTGATGTATATAATTTGTTGGCGGTATTAAAAAAAAGACCATAAATTTGGTCATAATGAATTATTGGTTGGTTTTAGCAATATGGTGTATATGCAAAATATGAAGCTTACAGACATGCCTTTAATTTTGTTCAAGAGAGTAATTAGATATATTTAATAGTTCTCGAGATATACTTGATTTTGTAAAACTTGAGATTCACCATCTTTGATTGGTCCCCATTTTTGTTAGGTAGCACTTATAAATGGCAATCTTGCATTTTTGACGTTTTTATAAGCTTACCTAACAGGCGTGAAAAGGAAAATTTGTACCTCCTAATTTTAACCATACCTGTCATACAACGGAAATCTTGAAATAGCCCGTATGCCTATTAGCTACCACTTTGAGATGTCTATCATACTTTTTTAACATCCTTATGAATATGTCTAACTACTGTAAAAAGGACACTTGGTACCCCCAAATTATACCGTTTTCTAATTTCAGACCTACTAGCCCACGGACTAGTCAGCGTGATTAATATGTATACCTGTACCGAATTGCAAAATTCTAGTAGTAACGGCCACTGAGCTATGCTACAGACAGACACACGGACAGACGGATATGGCGAAACCCTAAAAGAGTTACTAATTAAAAACCATATGTGACAGACAGACACGGTAATTCCATAAGTGTTGCATGAACCAAGATACAGCAGGGTTGCGTTTTATAAAGTTACAATTTACAATTTTGCTATTTGCCTCTCTTTTTAGCCAATATGTGCGTGCGTTAGAGAGGCAAGCAGCGAAATTGTAAAATGCAACTTTATAAAACGCGATCCTGGCCTAGCCAACATGCGATTCCGGTTTGCTACAACCAAATATCATAATACAATATTCCTAAAACGTCGAAATCCCAAATCAGATTAGTCTCTTAATGTCTAAAACTTGAAATGACTTCAACCTGCTCTTTTAAAGGGTCCAGGAGTGAATACTTACCACGCAAAATAGTTACTTGGTAAAAAAACTATAACGCAAATTGTCTATAAGCCACTAAGCCTACAGTGAAAGTTGTCTACGTCGCATATTGTACATGTACACTGCAGAAAGCCACCGTTGAAGAAAACCCACTTAAAACCAAAACTTAACTTTCCCAAAATGCCTAAAATGCGGTATCCATGAAAACTGTATTAAATTTAGTTTTTCATAAATAGTTAGCATTATTTAACTAATATAATGCTAAAACTGATAATAAAACACAGTGCAACGGAATACCTATAATACTTACTGTAAATAACTAGTTTGTTAAAATCGATTTATTAAACAACAAAAGCGTACTTCAGATTGTTGTGTCTCTTGAAATGTAGTACATTAACCATGACTAACGTTCATACAATTTACCATTAGCATAATGTGATCATTTTTAAAATATTCAAAAATTTGTAAAAATTGTTTCGATCTAGACGAACTCCACTGCATCGGGGCTCGTATGACATTTGGTTGTAGCGAACCGGAATCCAACATGCCATTCGCAAAGATGGTCCAATAAGTACCAATGTTACGGCCAGGTCCAAAACGGCAGAACCACGTGACCTTGCCTCAGAAGGTACGGCGCATATATCCACGCTGGCGGAAAGCCTGCAATTCTGTACTCCCGCGGCAGTGTAGCGCGATGTCTCGGCCCGACCGCACGCCCGCGGCGCGCTGAACTTGACAACTTTACGGACTTTCGATACTTTCATGGCAGGTTAGTGGTTATAATTAATTTATACCATTAGTGGAAACTGTTTTGGCTAATGCATAAGTCCCATAATTTCATGTATTATTGTACGCTGTTTGTTTCCCAATAAAAAAACAAAAATAAATAAATTAAGTTCAGAAATATTTTTTTTTCGGCTACCTACACTTAACTAAAGTGTGGATGATAAAGGGGGCATCGCTGAATATGACTTTTAAAAAGTATAAAGGTGCAAAAATATTTTTTTTAGTACAGATGGTGCCTTTTTTAGGCTCTAGTGCGAGTAGTGGGTCATTTTACATCAGATCCAAAACTTTGGAGGGCCATCTGCACTAAAAAACGTCGTACGAGACACGTGCAAAAACGAAATTCGTAACTCGTGTCAATTTAAAACTCCCTATCGGTTGTGTTTTAAAATATCGCCACTCGTTTCGAATTTCATGTTTTTCACACTTGTATACTAGTTTAAGTCAATATTTTCAGACATAATCCGTTTCAGCATTAAAAAACAAAAGATATGTCTCCCCTCCTCTAACTTTTGGTCAATCGGTCCAAATGTATGAAAAAAAAAAATATGCATACTTATTTTGATTATAATCCGCCATGAGTGGAGGTTAGTGGTTATAATTACGTTTATATTGAGATTATGTATCTCTTTGGTCAAAATACTAATTATTAAGATCGTTTTGATATAACGCGTGAAAGTTTTAGCACGTTCAACTTTTTATTACTGTATTTTTGGGGAGAACTCGAAATGTTTCATTAAATATTTTTGAGTCGTATTGTTAAGTAGTCACACTAAATACTATGTAGGTACGTACATAAATTTAAATATTAGATGTCATGTACCAAAGAAAAAATACCAAAGTTTTCCAACGCAGGATGTGGGTTCAAATCCCGCCTCCGGTAAACTTCGGAATTTTTGTTTGGTATATGACATCTAATATAAAAAAAATATTAGTCTTAAAAAAATATAGTTGTTCCAAAAAAAACATATTGGCATTGATCAGGTTGTCTAAAGCATTTTTTATGAGTTAGTTATCCTATAAATATAGAGTTTAACTGGAAACTCTACAATCATAATCAAAACATTAATTAAACGTGAAAAAAATTATTCATACCAATAGTAAATTTATTAGGGTGCCGTAGTAAATTAGAAAACCTTATAGTTTCGCCATGTCCGTCTATCTATCCGCATCATAACTCAGTGGCCGTTAGTACTAGAAATTAGCAATTTTGTAATCGTAAATAACTAGGTATATTATATTAATCACGCCGACAAAGTGGTAGAATAAAATACAGAAAATAATATTTTTTCGGCTACCTACCACGTAAAGTTCGTATGATAAAGTGGGTATCGCCGAGTATGTATTTTAATAACCACCAAATAACAAAATTAAAAACCTGACTTCAACCGATTTCTCCAAGATGCCATTATCACACGGTGTATTTCACACCCCTAACTTGGAGCCAATGGGATCAAAACGGTTTATTTTGAAGTCGGTTAAAAAAAAATCGGTTGTCGTGATATTGAGTTATTCGTCCATTTGTCGTGCACATGCTTAATGCAAATTTATGACTTGTATTGGTTTTCATGGATGCTATTATCTGAACTGAATCAAATTAGAATGAAACCAATCGCTGAGCATCAGCTTTCAAATAAAAAAACCGGCCAAGTGCGAGTCGGACTCGTGCGCAAAGGGTTCCGTACCATTATCAATTTATTATTAAAAAAATACTGTTAAATCAACCTACCTCAAAAACTATAGGAGATAATTTAATCAAACCAAAAATCGTTGATAGAGTTTCTTAATGTGCATAACATATATTTTTTTCAGAATTTTATATCGCGTAGTTTAAAAAATAGAGGGGGGGGGACACATTTTTCAGACTTTGAGAGCTGATATCTCGAAAACGATTTGCTTAAATAAAAATGTGATGTATAAACCTTCATATCATTTTCAAAGACCTTTCTATTAATACCCCACACGCTTATGTAAAACTAAAAAAAAAAATCTATCCCTCAGTTACATGTATGGAGGGCCCCCACCCCAATGGTTTTTTTTACAATTTAGTATCATAATCCTGTAGCGGTTTATACAACACATATTCTCACCAAATTTCGTTACTGTAGCATTTATAGTTTCCGAGTAAATCGGCTGTGACAGACGGACAGACGGACAGACGGACATGACGAATCTATAAGGGTTCCGTTTTTGCCATTTTGGCTACGGAACCCTAAAAAAGAATCATCAAAATCGGTTCACCCAGTTATAAGCTCTGAATACTGAAGTGCTGGACTGGACTGTACGTTTTTTTCATGTTTGTTACCAAATATAAAAAAATATACAGTCCAGTACTAGTACTATTTTTTTTAAAGCTAGCACAAGTTCTATCCTATGTTCCTTACACTGCGTACCATGAACTGCCGTCGCGTTATTAACACAAACTTAGGTACTTTGCATCTGTCCCGTTCGTACCTGGTCATTTTGTATGACCAGGGTGCTTAGCCAAGTTGCCAATCGCTAGCGCTTAGTAGCGTAACGTAGTTTTCCCTTTCTGCCACTCTTTCATATTAGTGCGATAAAGACAGTTAGCTGCCTATCGCTTACGATTGACGATGAAGCGCTAGCGATTGGCAACTTGGCTAAACACCCAGGTACGATGTAAAGCTTCTGAAGGTATGAATTATTATATTTTTCCCTGATAGCCGTCGTCTTAAGGTTCAACAATTTACGGCTCTTTTATTTTTATGAAAGCTTTAGGCTTTGTTCATCCATAAAACTACACAAATATCAACTCACTCATGTTGTGATTTTTGTTTATTTAAGTATTTTTTTAAGTTATTTAAATATTACAATAAAGTTTTTAATTGTTAAAACTAATATTAATACATCGATACTTGGCCGCCATTATAACCTCTTCGATAAAATATGACTGGTTGTAGAAAAAGTAAAATAAAAGGTTGAATGGCGTTGAAGTATCGGGACGTCAGTTGAGGTGGAAGATTGAAAATATAACTGCTTATACGTTATCCAGATAGTTTTATTTCAATTCAGAAGTGCGATTGAATCTACGAGTTGGACTGCTGTGAGCCATGCCGGGCAATAACAGTAAGTAATGAATGAATTATAACCATTCTTATGTTACCGAGATGTTGCGTGCGGCCATGTAGGTGTGCCGCTTATAGAGTATCCTTACAGCCATGTAGGTGTGCTGTAAGCGTGCGGCCATGTAGGTGTGCTGCTCATAGAGTATCCTTACAGCCATGTAGGTGTGCTGTAAGCGTGCGGCCATGTAGGTGTGCTGCTCATAGAGTATCCTTGCAGCCATGTAGGTGTGCTGTTAGGTGTGCGGCCATGTAGGTGTGCTGCTCATAGAGTATCCTTACAGCCATGTAGGTGTGCTGTAAGCGTGCGGCCATGTAGGTGTGCTGCTCATAGAGTATCCTTGCAGCCATGTAGGTGTGCTGCTTATAGAGTACCCTTACAGCCATGTAGGTGTGCTGTTAGGTGTGCGGCCATGTAGGTGTGCTGCTTATAGAGTACCCTTACAGCCATGTAGGTGTGCTGTTAGGTGAGCGGCCACGTAGGTGTGCTGCCTATAGAGTACCCTTACAGCCATGTAGATGTGCTGTTAGGTGTGTGGCCATGTAGATGTGCTGCTTAGCCTCCTTAGCCGAAGTCAGTCAAAGTCAAAGTTAACCAAGTACAAAGTCGAAGTCAGCCAAGTTCAAAGTCAAAGTCAGCCAAGTTCAAAGTCAAAGTCAAAGTCAGCCAAGTTCAAAGTCGAAGTCAGCCAAGGTCAAAGTCAAAGTCAGCCAAGTTCAAAGTCGAAGTCAGCCAAGTTCAAAGTCCAAAGTCAAAGTCCAAAGTCAAAGTCCGAAGTCAAAGTCCAAAGTCAAAGTCCGAAGTCAAAGTCCAAAGTCAAAGTTCAAAGTCCAAAGTCAAAGTCCAAAGTCAAAGTCCGAAGTCAAAGTCCAAAGTCAAAGTTCAAAGTCAAAGTCCAAAGCCAGGCAAGTTCAGAGTCAGTCAAAGTCAGGCAAAAAGAAGGTCGTGGTCGCGCTAAGGCCAAAGAACATAAAATGCGCCTGAATTTTCAGAAAAGGGGCGTGGTAAACGAAGGCACCGAAGAAGAAAGTCCTCGTCTTCATCAGAGGGAGGTAACGAGACTCCTGCAAAAAGGAGTCGACCAACTGGTTTAACTACAGAGGAATTGATGAAGCTAGTGTCGGCGCTACAAGGTGTACCAAGTAAGAACTCCTCTAACAATAACGTTGTTCCGGAATTCGACCCTAACAACAAGGCTCAGGATGTCGTACGCTGGATAAAGAAGGTGAACGAGTGCGCTGAGATTTATTCTTGGGATGAGAAGCAAGTAGTTCACTACGCGCTACAGAAGTTACGCGGGCTAGCAAAAAGTTGGTACGAGTCCTTACCATCGCTTAGTTACTCGTGGGACGATTGGCAGAGTAAATTGAAGAAAGCTTTCCCAAATGACGTTAACTATGGTAAATTACTCGATGAAATGTTAAGCCGAAAATCTCGCACAGACGAAACTCTCAGAGATTACTTTTACGAGAAATTGTCATTGTTGAGTCGGTGTGAGATTGTCGGTCGAAAGGCAGTTGATTGTATAATCTATGGGATCACGGACGGTTCGATTAGGAATGGGGCTCAAGCCCTCAAATGTGAGGAACCGGAGGACTTGTTGAACTATTTAGCGTCACAACAATCTTCACAGTCTAAAGACGCATTGCGAAGTGCAGCGAACTCGTTTAGGAGACGTGAATTTCGTGGTAATGCTACTGGTAAGAGTGCTACGAGTAGTAGGGGAGCTGACTCTACCTGTTTCAATTGCAACGAGCGCGGTCATATTTATTTAAATTGCACCAAGCCAATAATCAAGTGCAACAAGTGTCACCGCGTAGGCCATAACACTGAAGGTTGCACTAGAAGACCCTTGCAGATGCAAACATATGAAACCAACGACCCAAACAACCAGTCTGTTGACAAAAAGGTTTTGAAGGTTGTAGTATTAGATGCAGACAACTTGCTGTCTGCTGCAACTGAGGTAAAACAAAGCTGCGAGTCTGGAAAACCTGATGGTTATTCTGGCCATGTCATACCTCTTAGTGATGGTGTAGTCGGTCCCGCTAGTGACAAGTTTAATAAGTCTGTTTGTGTTAATGGTCAGATGATGAACTCATATATTGATTTCGGAAGTGATTGCAGTATGATTCGCCATTCAGACTCAGTCACATTGGGCCTATCAGAAGAAGGGCATACACCATTACCCACAATAAGAGGTTTTGGAAATTCAACAGTTATTCCGAAGTCTAAAGTTACCGTACATGTCAGAATTGATGAAATCGATACAGAGCTGGATGTTTTGGTTGTTGATGATACATATTTGCAAGTCCCACTGTTGATAGGACAAAATTTTACAGAAATGCCATCTGTCACGGCATTGAAGGACAAGGATAGATTGTTTTTCTATCACACCCCATCTGATGCTTTTCAAGGGTATAATCGGGCTTTTGGTCTTTATGTATCTAAAGACGTTACCGTGGTTAAGGGAGGTTTAGTAGAGGTATACATGAATGAGGCTTATTCTGGTAACGTTTACTCCGATGGTGGTACCAGAATGAGCCCCAATCAAGAATATCACCTCCATCAGGGTTGTTACGAAGTAAATGAAAGTAAAGGATTAGTGTTTGTAACATCGTTGACCAAAACACCCATTAAATTCAAAGCCGGTACATTGATAGCTAGAGTGAACCCAATAACGGAAGTCAAGGCATTGTTAGTGCAGACAGAGCCGACCAAAAGGGAAGCGAAGCCAATCTTACGATCCGATATTAGAGTAGGAGAAAATATAGACGAAAGTACCATTGGAAGACTTCATGAGCTTTTGCAAAAATATAGGACTTGTTTTGCAAGCAATCTAAGCGAGCTAGGGTGTTCTAAAGACGCGGTGATGGATATAGACTTACATGATAAGACACCTGTTGTATACCGGCCTTATCGATTGTCACACCATGAGCGTCAAAAGGTAAGAGATATTGTCGATGAGTTAGTGTCTAATGATATTGCACAAGAGTCAAACTCAAATTATGCAAGCCCAATATTATTGGTTCAAAAAAAGAATGGAGAGTCTCGACTCTGTGTAGACTACAGAGCCCTCAACAATAAAACCGTCAAAGATAAATATCCCTTACCTTTGATAGACGATCAGCTGTCCAATTTAAGTGGCTATAAGTATTTTAGTGCGCTAGACCTAGCCTCCGGCTATTATCAAATACCGATGGGACAAAATAGTCGGTATTTGACAGCGTTCGTCACCCCGGATGGGCACTATGAATTCAAGCGGATGCCTTTCGGGTTGGCAAACGCGCCAGCCGTATTTCAAAAAATGATGAACGGGTTGTTGGGAACACGCAGGTTTAAAAGTGCTCTAGCCTATATGGACGATCTTCTCATTCCATCAGTATCGATAGACGAAGGCTTTGAGCGTTTGGAGGACGTACTTAAGCTTATTCAGGAAGCAGGCTTAACTCTTAAGTTGTCCAAATGCAGTTTCTTTGATACAAGTATTGAGTACTTGGGGTACGAAATTTCCGAAGATGGTATAAAGCCAAATCAGAAAAAAGTAGAGGCAGTACGAGATTTTCCCGTACCCCGCAATGTTCATGAAATTCGACAGTTTCTTGGACTAGCGAGCTATTTTCGTCGTTTTGTAAAAGGTTTCGGGGAGATTGCAAGGCCTCTAACTACCTTGCTTAAAAAGGATATACAATGGCAGTGGAGTGATAAAGAAACAAAATCTTTTGAGACGTTAAAAGAATGCTTAATTCAACGTCCTTTGCTGGCATTGTACAACCCAGAGTTAGAGACCGAGGTACACACCGACGCCAGCTCCCTAGGCTTAGGTGGAATTCTTATGCAGTGGCAGACGAATCCCAGAGTGTTGAAGCCGGTTGCGTATTTCAGCCGACAGACGTCGCCAGAAGAACGTTACTTTCACTCATATGAGCTGGAAACGTTGGCGGTAGTCTGTTCGTTGAAAAAGTTTCGTTCGTACCTTCTGGGATTGAATTTCACGGTGTATACGGATTGCAATGCCCTTAGAACCACCCTCACAAAGCGTGATTTGATCCCCAGAATTGCGCGCTGGTGGTTGACCATAAGCGAATATAGTTTTAATATCGAATATCGGCCGGGATGCCGTATGAGTCACGTGGACGCTCTGAGTCGCAATCCTGTGGCAGATAGTAGAACTATGCCACCTGCCAAGGTTTTGCACATAAACACTGACAATTGGATCTTAACTTTACAAATGGCTGATTCAAGACTCGAAAGAATCTTCAAGATATTAAAACCGGGTATAGACAAAGAGGTATCAGATATTAAGGCCAATTTTGTTGTGAAAAACCACGCTTTACACAGGAAAGGTGATAATGGCTTGCGTCTCGTGGTTCCTAAAGATGCCAGATGGCAAATTTGCAAGGCTAACCACGACGACGTGGGACACTTTGGATTTGCTAAAACTTTGGAACGCATTCAAAGTCGTTACTGGTTTCCGAAATTAAGACGCTTTGTAAAAAAATACGTAGCAGCGTGTATTGATTGCGCGTATAATAAAGATACTGCGGCTCGAACCAGTACGGGTTTACTACATCCAATAGAGAAGGTGGCGGAACCATTCAACACCTTACACCTAGACCATTTAGGGCCATTCGTTAGGAGCAAGGTCGGCAATAGCTACATTTTGACTATTGTGGATGGTTTTACCAAATACGTATTTGCTAGGCCGGTCAAAGACACAAAAACAAGAAGCGTAGTAAAAATATTAGACGGGTTGTTTTGTGACTTTATGATACCGCGCAGAATCATAACGGATCGTGGAACCGCCTTTACTTCCGGGCAATTTAAGGAGTTTTGTGTCGGTAAAGGGATCAAACACATACTTAACGCAGTCGCTTGTCCCAGAGCGAACGGGCAAGCTGAGAGATATAACCAAACTATTCTTGTCGCTCTTTCAACACAGAATTTCGAAAGCGACGAACGTGACTGGGACAAGCGATTGGGCCAAGTACAGTGGGGTATCAACAATACCGTCCATGCCACCACAAAAAAGAGTCCGTCACAGTTACTATTCGGGATTAAATCAAACAGCTCAATTGACAACAAGCTGGCCACAGATGAAGATGGCACATTTAGTCTCGATGGCACGACAAGTCATTCTGATAAAGAAGTAGGAAGTGAAGGGCAAGAAACCACCCCGGTATCGTTGCCTAACGCTCCTATCGACGCTGGCGGATCTACGTCCGCGTCTACTGACGCTGGAGATCGGCTCGATGAACTTAGGCAGGAGGCTTCCAGCAATATTAAGCTTAATCAAGAGCGCCAAAAAGAACTATATGACGCGAAGAGGGTTCCAGCGGTTGTGTACTCAGTCGGTGATCTGGTTAAGCTGACAAAAACCAGCTTCTGCAATAACGGAAAGAGTAAGAAACTCTTGCCTAAGTTCATCGGCCCATATAAAGTAACTAGTTCTTTAGGTAACGATCGCTATAGAGTAGCGAATGTACCAGGTTTCAACACAAAGAGGTACGATAGCGTTGTAGCAGCAGACAGAATGCGTCCCTGGATAAGTCTACATGAGCTGGAAGTCAACAGGTCGTCTGGTTCCGAATCGTCGGAATCCGATAACGATTCTAAATCCGAGTAGATTCGTTATTAATGTACTTTTGTTAGTTTTCAGTCAGAACTGGGCATTATTTAGATATATTGTCTAGATGAAGATAACGGGCCTCGTTTATTCTTGATGTAAGCTAAGTAAAACGTCGGGTCAAACTGTCACACTGACATTGTTCATCTAGTGATAATTCATCTTTTATTTCAAACGTCAAATAATTAATTAAGATAAACATTAATTCATCCAGATAAATTCAAAATAACAAATGAAGGAATATTTTGTTATTCAAATAAAAGATGATTTAGTTATCGACCCGGTTATTTGTAAAAAGATAATTTCTGCCCAACCCTGTCATAAGTAATAATTTGATACGGATGTTGTTTTTGGTATTTGAATGATAAATATATTTAAACCCTCTTCTGAATATGTAACTGTTAATATTTATTAATAATTGACCTCGTGAGTGTTGTGATTATGCGTGCACCGGAGATAACACGCAGTCGGATGACCGAGTGTTGTGATTTTTGTTTATTTAAGTATTTTTTTAAGTTATTTAAATATTACAATAAAGTTTTTAATTGTTAAAACTAATATTAATACATCGATACTTGGCCGCCATTATAACCTCTTCGATAAAATATGACTGGTTGTAGAAAAAGTAAAATAAAAGGTTGAATGGCGTTGAAGTATCGGGACGTCAGTTGAGGTGGAAGATTGAAAATATAACTGCTTATACGTTATCCAGATAGTTTTATTTCACTCACTCAAAAAAATTATTATCAACAATTTATAGGAAATAAAAATAAAAGAGCCGCATTTTCTTAAACCATAAGACAGGTATCAGGGAAATAGTTATTTATTATACAAGGGGGCAAAGTTGTTGTTTAACTGTCGAGCCAATATTGAGACCTGAGCTAGTGAAAGATCCAAAAATTGAGCCACGAGCGTAGCGAGTGGTTCAAAAACTGGAATCTTGAGCATTGCGAAGGTCTCTAGGCACGAGAGATGTACAAACTTTGACAAACAGGAAATATGATTACAAATCTCATCCAAATGTAAATTAACTTAAAGAAACCATTTAAAACCCAATGTCGAAACGTATCGTAGAATAGAGTTACTTCTGGAACTTAAATATAGCCAATGGCTTACAAAGTCACCCATGAGAAACGACCAATTTAACATGTGAGCTCCGATTGCGCATGTTTACTACGGTCATACAGATCCACTTATACTAGGCAGTAGGGGGCTATAGGAATTAGAGAAATGTCAAATTACTTTATTCACAAGTTGGTAAAAAGCGTTTTTACCCGCTCGCATTAAAGGATAAACGAGCGCTTGACGAGCTAGTGAGAGGAAAATTATAACATTCATACCTTCAGAAAACTTTACATAGCCAATTAGCGCGACATTAAAAACCTTAATTGCTGTCAGTTTCGTAACGAAAATTAAGTACGACATATTTAGGAATTTAAGCTTGATCGGCGTTTTTATATTATAATAGTTTATAAAATGAACACCAAAACAGACTTTTTATTGAAATTAGTGCTCAATTGTCGATTATGTCAAAGTGCTCAATATCTACTCGCGTATTGGTACGAGCGAGCCGTATAGAAAGTAATAACGCGGTGGTAGCTCATGGTATGGCTACAGTACTCTGTAGCCGTACCATGACTTTGCAAGTATCGGCAACGTTAGGTTTTACTCGATACGTAAAGCAGAGAGGCTACCATCATTTCTGAAATTGGATTCAGTTTAGGTTCGACTTCTCAGTTTTTGACAGTTCTTCTATTGAACTGACACATCGCAATTCAGTCTAGGTCCTAAACTGAATCGAGTAGATCGTGGTAGCCCCCCCTACCCCCTAGCTATCGTACTGAGTTAAATGCTCATAACCGCCACGCTGTGCAAGCGGATTGGCGATCGCAGTAATGTGTCCACTATGACGACGATCATCAATCTTTTACCAAAAATGGTAAGTGACACTTCAATCCCTTAGTAGGCTCTTACGACACCCGCGGGAAGAGTTAGGGTGGTGACAAATGTATTCTTACTGCCGTCACACGGCCAACTCATGGTACGGTTGTATACTGCACTTCCTAGGTAGCCGGTCACATTAGTATGCGGCCGCGGCCTTAGCCTTCGTACATCCGTTTCTAATACTGCTCGTGTCCTTGGTAAAGCTGCTAATTTTAGACTTTCAGTGCAACTTCGGTTTTAAGTTAGATAAATATTTTTTCAATACAGATGCCCTTTTTACACGCTAGCGCGAGAACGGGTTGTTTATAGTCATGTCAAAAATTCAGTTCAGAGGGCCACCTGTACTGAAAAAACGGCGTACAAGACACGCGCAAAAAGGAAATTCGTAGCTCGTGTCGATTTAAAACACTCCCATCGGTCGTGTTTTAATTTATCGCCACTCGTTTCGAGCTTCAATTTTTTCGCACTTGTACAATCAATCATGTGTCAATCTATTTTGCTGGTGGTAGGACCTCGTGCAGGGTCCGACTGGATAACTACCACCGTCTTACCCGTTAACCTACCGCTAAATAGTTAGTACTGTGTTCCGGTTGGGGGGTAAGATAGCTGGTGTAATTATAGCGCATAGGCAATTTTTTGGTCACTATGTCCATGAGACTTAGTTCCCGCTTTCCATCAGGAGGGCTGAGTTAAACTTTCACGATTATCACTCATATTTTAAAGACAAACGGGTCTTGTCTGCCTGCGACCACGGGTGTAACGTCATGCCCGAAACGTCAGGATATAATTAAACGTAAGTTTACGCGATTAAGACCCGTTTGTCTTTAAAATATGAGGCGGGCTGAGAGCTCAGTTGTCTACCTTCGTCACATAAAAAAAAATAGACTAACGATCATAATCACATTGTAAGGTGAAATAAAGCTTGTGTTGTGGGTACAGTCAAGTGCAAAAATAAGTATCGAAAGAATCCGTTCATAAATATGTTACGACGTTCTTATTACACAGAATTAGAGTGCACTGGGACATATTTTTGAACGTTTTTGTATACCCCTTATTTTGTCTTCGACTGTACTAAGCGACGATAGGTATTATGGATGTGTATCGTACGGTTACTTAAAGATACTTAAATACATGAATAAGGTCTTTCGACAATATAACGACTCAACGGCTCTCGGACAACTCGGATCGGGCTCGTGAAAGTCATGTATAGTACCTACCTGGTCTATATGCTACGCAAATTTGCGTTAGGAAAAATATTTCCCACCAGTTAATACTTAAATTAATCTTATATATATTATACCGACGACCCTGATCTAACTTTTCAACAATTCATTTCATAAAGAATTTCGAAACTTTACAAGTTACAGGATGGTTACAAGAGAAAATCTTGTTTTGCAAAATTTCTTGTCAGGTCGAAACTTTGGAAGTCCATTTGTACTGAAAAACGTTGTACGATAGGTACACGTGCGAAAAGGAAGTTCGTAACCCGTGTCGATTTAAAACGCTCCCTTTCACGACACGTTTTCATTTATCGGCATTCGAACTTCATTTTTTTGCACATATATCGTAAATACTACATTGGCAGAAACTTGTACCAGCGTGCATTTCTTCAGTTTAGTTAAGTGGTTTGCGACGCAATCGATTTCGCCTCAAAGTATTTATTTCCCAATCTACCGATCCCCAATACTTCCGACGACGCCGATGTTATAATTTCCGGAGTTATGTTATATTTCTTGGTTCGCGTTTGACATCGAAAGCGATTTCGCTCATTTTCGCTTGTTACATCAAAGCTTCTGGGTAATGTGGCTTTTAATGATTAGCGATTGATAAAGGCAACCTTGGCAAGTAATGGTTGCCGTCGAGTATTGTGTCTTCGCTTAGGATGCCTACCTATCTTCGTCTATTGTAAAAAGTTGAAGAGTCCGCATTAATTTTAGAGTAGGTAGAGTGGACAGAAAATTACCAAATAGCAATTTTAATCGTTGGGGTCGAAAAGTGCTCGAGTGGAGACCACGGCTATAGGCAAACGCAGCGTAGGACGTCCACCCACAAGATGGACAGACGACCTTATGAAGGTCGCCAGGACACGCAGGATGCAGGTCGCATCTAACCGGTACATGTGGAGGTTCAGAGGGGAGGCCTATGTTCAGCAGTGGACGTCTTATGGCTGAGATGCTGATGATGAATTTTGAAAAACATGTACTTTGCTATGTGACAGTCTGCTCTAAAAATAAGCAGGGAATTTCATATTTTCATACTAGGTGAAGATAGGTATCCTAGGCAAAGACACGAGACTCGACGGTATGTTAGCGTTTCACATCATCAGCGTATTCCAGTTCCTTGCTGGACATAGGTCTCTCCTATAACCTACAGGTCGTACTACCGATGGAACGCCTTAGGAGGGCCATTTTTAGGATTCCGTGGCCAAAATGGCAAAAACGGAACCCTTATAGATTCGTCATGTCCGTCTGTCCGTCTGTCACAGCCGATTTACTCGAAAACTATAAATGTACAGTAATGAACATCTACAGTAATGAAATTTGGTAAAGATAGGTATGTGTTGTTTAAACCACTACATAATTATGTAACAAAATTGTAAAAAAATAATTGGGGTTGGGGCTCCGCCATACATGTAAGTGTGGTATCGAAAGAAAGGTCTTTCAAAATGATAGGTATAAAGTTTTTCAAAACAAATTTTTATTTAAGCGAACCATTTTCGAGGTATCTGCTCTCAAAATCTTAAAAAGTGTGCCCCCCTTCTTTATTTCTTAAAATAAATAATAATAAATAAATAAATAATAAATAAATATCTTGGGACATCTTACACAAATCGACCTAGTCCCACGGTAAGCTCAATTAAGGCTTGTGATGTGGGTACCAGGCGACGATATATATAATAGATATATACACAAAGATACATAAATACATAGACAGCCATGACCTTGACCAAGGAACAAATATTTGTGATAAATAAATACACATTAATGCCCTCGCCGGGATTCGAACCCAGAACCTCCAGCTTCGTAGGCAGGGTCACTACCAACTAGGCTACGGAGGCTGACAAAATACTTCTTAAACTTCTTAATAAATAAAAATATGTAAAAAGTTTCTGCATTTCTGTAGTCGGCGTCAAATACTTACTTTGTAGTTATTTAGTCCGGAGTACTGAACTTTTTGGTCAGTGGCCAAATAGTTAGTACACTGAACCAGCATGCCTAGCCAAGATACCAATCTGTAGGCTTATGATAGTTATGATGTTACCGTGTTTAATCTTTTGTCTTTATTGCCGTCAGGTTCTAACATGTATGTAAGTACCAATGTGACGAGTAGCACGATAAACGGTAAACGTAAGCCACCTGCAAACATATAAATATATAGTATATAGTATAAATATATAATATATAGTATAAATATATAGCCTTATGATGGTACCGCGTCTAATCGTTTGTCAGCGTTACCGTCACGTTCTAACAAGACAAAACGGGACTATCATAAGCCACAAGATAACTGATAAGTAATAAATGTATGAGAATGATTGGTCCGAACGAAAAATCACGTGATTATGATTAATGGAAATAGTCACGTAACTTTTGTTAGGCCGGGATTACACCTGTGATTTCTTACGTAAGTTGTAGGGACGGAGCTATAATCAGGAATGAGACAGTGATATTCGCCTCCCATTCCTTAAAATAGTTCCGTGCCTATAACTAATAACGTAAACGTAAAGTCCATTCATCCTTAGGTGTCTTATCTAGTAAACAACTTTCTAACCTAAAAGTACATGTTTTCTGTTGCAAACTGCCATATTTGCCTACAACAAAATACCTGAGTCCCGTATTTGTGCAGTCCGCCCGTAGTGATTAGTAACCTGCAAGGACTTACAGGTTTAAGGCTGGCCTTAGAATTTGTCACTTTTCGTGTACTTATCGCCTTATCGTATACGATTGAGGAATGGCTAAGCCGGCAGAGGTATTTCCATTTATATGGTAACAATCTGTTAGACTATTTTGCGTGCTAAAAAGTATTTATCGCTGACTGTACATCTACCATTGATGAGAGGTCCAGCAGATACAATCGAATTGTTCGTCCCTAGGTGCACTCCGCGCAATCCAATAGCGGTACAAACACGTTTACCGCTATTGCGGCTACAGAAGAAAGCTTTCAAGAAAGTAAAAGCAATCCGGACTTGAATGAGGTAAATTATTTGAAGTTTTACTCAGTACAGGGGGATTTTAAACCCTTTCTTTTGTACGGTTTTCCCATCACGTGAAAACGTACACCTAAAATGATCAATGGAATTTCTTCATATAACCATACTACGATACGTTTCGACATTAAGTTTAAAATGGTTTTTTTAAGTTAATTTAGATTTGGATGAGATTTGTAATCATATTTCCTCGCGATAGAGAGGGGAAAAAAGTTGTAGGTATAACACTAGGCGGCAAAGTTTGTTCAACTCTCGTGCCTTGACACCTTCGCAATGCTCAAAATTCCAGACTCGCTCCGCTCGTGGCTCAATTTTGGAATCTTTCGCTAGCTCAGGTCTCAATATTGGCACGACAGTTAAACAACAACTTTGCCTCCTTGTATAATAAATAACTATTTTAAATTAAAATGACTTCATCTATTTCGCATTTCCGTCTTTCAGGATGGGATATAAATAGAAATAGGTTAGGTTAGTTTAATTTACGTATATCAATTCTACAGTTTTGAAAATATCGATAAAAAAAGAAAAAAAGGTTACATACCTGCTTACAGGATAAGTGGGGTCGTATTTTTTCCACCTTGTATAGAAAATACCTGGCGATAAACACAACGATCACGGGCAGGTGGTCGTTTGACCCTTGAGCCATAAAGATCTAACCATGAATGGCTACGGGTCTTTGGAAGCGGAAGACGTTTCCTCCCCTAATAGGGTTTCCGTCACAGACATGTACCTGTATAGACTACCTAGGTGTACCTAGACACTACATGCTTGACCAAAATGAATATAAAATATAATATATATATTCATTATTAAAAAGCCGGACTATTAAAAAGTGGAATTCTTTACCGGCACATGTGTTTAGGAGTGGAGACCGCGTCTTGGTAAATGTAGCGTGGGACGCCCTCCGGCTAGATGGCGGGATGATTTGCATAAGGGGGCTGGCAGAAACTGGATGCATAAAGCAGCAGACCGAGCTCTGTGGCGTACCTTGGGGGAGACCTATGTCCAGCAGTGGACTGCAACGGGCTGATGATGATGACATGTGTTTCCGCATACCTATAAGTTGGGACCCTTTAAACGAAGCGTGAAGAAGCATCTAGAGGGCCAGCAAGGCGGTGGCAACTAACAGGTTACTGATTGTCTCCTGTTCGTTGCCGCCGTGATTTGGGCTCTACTTTTCACATGCGATCAGGTGAAGTGGAGCCACTTTGTTGTACCAACATAAAAAAAAATGTATTATGACATACTGTGGACTGGTGGCTGAAGGTCGCAGGAGTCCGCTGGATGCGGGTGGCGGAGGACCGGTCATTGTGGCAATCTTTGGGGGAGGCCTATGTTCAGCAGTGGACGTCTTCGATATGATTCTTTCGTCGGCTGATATGATGATGATGATGATACTGTGACTGAGGTGAGGACAAGAGTGACAGGGTACTAGGAACGGTCAAGGTGAATAACTTTCACTATGGAGACAACCAAGAAATCTCGAAAAAAAAACTTCTAATTATGAGTCAATTGATACTTAACTATCAATTAAGGCTCAATTAATTCATAATTAGGAGATTTTTTTTCTGGATTTCTTGAAAACTGTCAAATGTCAGCCTGTATACCAAAGATAAAATACCGAGTCCACCAACGCTCGCCACTAATACTCGTACATTTATTGCTAAGACTTTGGGTCAATTTCTATGGCACTTAATGAATTGATAGTCACCAGTACGTAACTGACACGTAATTAAACTGAAAGATATTTGTATGCTATTAGCTAATATACTATAGTAGTATAAAAGTTGTTGAAAAGAGCTGACAAAAAATAAATTGACATTTATTTCTCTTATTTTTCATGTAAAAAATATTTATAAAATTGTAGGGTATAGCCCCACTAAAGTAGCATAGCTGTGATTTTGTTTCGATGCTGTAATTGCTAAGTATTAGAAGTTACTCAAGTTTGAAACAAATTGTTAAGAAAATACATTTTTGACATTATAGAAGTTGGAGTGATTACTTTTTAAATATTTCTGACAGGGGGGGGGGACGACGACGACGACGACACAGGATCCTTAGCCTGCTAAACCATTTAAGAATGTACCGATTTAAACTTTCACAGTTTATTTATTAATTTTTTTGAGTAGCCTCAATTGTGTCCCACTGCTGGACAAAGGCCTCCCTCTTACATTTCCAATTCCAAACTTCCCGATTTAGAGCTATTTTTGGCCAGTTGTTGGAAAATGCATCCAGGTCATTCCGCCATCTCTTCTTGGGCCGACCAATTCGCCGTTTCCGCTGCGGTATCCACTCCGTAGCTACTTTTGCCCACCTCTGTGGATGCATTCGGCGAACGTGGCCAGCCCAGAGAACCGCCGAAACTTTCACGATTATCACTCATATTTTAAAGACAAACGGGTCTTAATCGCGTAAACTTATGTTTAATTATATTCTGACGTTTCGGGCATGACGTTACACCCGTGGTCGCAGACGGGCTCGTGATCGTGAAACCTTTGAAAATGTTCTGCAACTTGTACAGTCAAGGGCATTAATATACAGGGTGTTTTTTTTTCGACCGTTCAAATTCTACGTAGTGAATGTGTAGGTCATACTCACCAACTTTTACTATGGGGACAAAGTCGAAATCGCGAAAAAAAAATCTGCTGTTTCATACAAATTGGCGGCATTACGCCGGCCGAAATGTATGAAACAGCTGATTTTTTTTTCGCGATTTCGACTTTGTCCCCATAGTAAAAGTTGGTCAGTATGACCTACACATTCACTACGTAGAATTTGAACGGCCGAAAAAAAAACATCCTGTATATACACTTATACTGATCCTTTACAAATGTGTGTATACAGGGTTACTTTTTCACCAGTACAAAAAATCAACATACGTAATAGTAGTCCAAGTTACAGAATACTAGCATTTTTTGTTACAAAAAAGACAGGTGTTAGAACAAAAAAACTAAAATACCGATGTTTGAACTTATCCGCAAACCTAATAAGAAAATTGGACGCATTACGCATTATCAATGTACATAACTAGCAAAACACACGAACTGGCAACTGTTTGTTTACAACATCATCGCACGTGGCATGGCGGCTTCGAAAAGCGGCGGTGATAATCAACTTATGATTATGACTTGGCAAAAAAATCTTACTTTATCCCAAATCTTCCTTCATACTTGCACTAAGGACAGAAACTTTCTATCTTCATTGAAGCGTATTTAAACACTTGAAATCAACTTTATGCACAATGATTGGAATAAAAAAATCATACCTGATTAATGGAGTTCATTTCTCATACTAATTAATTAATTCACATACTTAAGCAAGTGTTCAAAATGTTGGCCGTGGTTATCTAAACACACTCTTGCCCGTTTTTGAATGTTTCCTTCGATATTTCCCAACACAAGTCTGTAGTTCTCACTTTTAAGTTCATCAAATGCACTTATTATTAGATTTTTTAAGTCTTTTAAATTTTGGGCCTACCCTCACCCCACAAAAACAGTCACACGGGGTCAAATCTGTTGACCTGGCTGGCCATAGCTATAACACTGGCATTTTCCAGGCGGGGCACACTTTCTTCAGCGTATAGCCGCTGGGCTGCCACTGTATTTTCCCCAATGAGAAAATAACTACGAACCATTTCGTATGAGCAATTTCCGACTGAAGGTAGTACGATGCGGCGCGCGCGCACATACCTACGTGAACCGTGAGACTGACCGTCCGTGACCTAGTCACCTAGATTGAGGTAACTGCTATGTTGCCAACTCGTGCGCAGGTCGCTCACCCCTTTCCGCTGCCCTCTGCGTCCCGCACCCCGTTGACCTCTTATCATTAGTAGGCCCATTATTTTGCATTTGCATGAAGGATAAATTAATAATAAATGAAAAAAAAATGACAATTTTATTTGATAAATGTAATCTATTATCGATACCAAATATGTGGGAAAATTTATTGTACCGGTGAAAAAGTAACCCTGTATATTAATGCACTCGACTGTACATCGCAAGGTGAAACTACCTATAAAAAGCTTTTAATAATACGCAGTCTATTCGTATATGTCTGAGGTTTCCGGTACAGAAGCATCTGAAGGATATAATTTGACGGCGATTCGGTGTTTGACCTTGACACTTTCCGTGGTCGCACGATTTACCCTCATAATGTTTACCTTTCACGTCATGTGGATCTGGCACTTGGATTTACCTCAAATAAATATTATCTGGTAATTTTATATAAATCGACGTAGTCACAGGGTAACCTCAATTAAGGTTTGTGCTAAGTAAATACCTTTCCGAAAAAAAAAAAACATCATCATTGAAACTAGCCTAAATCCAGCAAAATTCACATGACAAGACTTATCTAAATATGAGAGAGAGAGAGAGAGATCTTTATTTGTATCCAATGTGTATTGTGTAGTATATAGTATACATATAGCAATACAATACATGGACCCTGAGGGTAGGGTATCGCAATAATTCCTTACAACTAACAGTTTACTTTTAAAATGTCTACTAATCAATTTCGCCTAAATTACTTTATATGTATCTAAATAAACTCTCCAGTGATAACACTGATAACAAGTTAGCTACTACATACAAGGTGCCCACGAGGAAAGGGAAAAATTCTAACAGCATATTCCTGTGACTAAAAGAAACAAAGTTTTTTTGATGTCTTGAATGGCTTAATACACAAAAAAAAGATTTTATTAATCAAACTATCGCAAAATAGTACACACTAGTGCGAAAAACATGAAATTCGAAACGAGTGGTGATGGTTTAAAACACGACCGATAGGCAGTGTTTTAAATCGACACGAGTTACGAATTTCGTTTTTGCACGTATTTCGTACGACGTTTTTTAGTGAAAAACGACACACTTCTCGCACTAGAGCCTAAAAAAGGCACCATATGTACTAAAAATGCACTTTAGGGTTTTTTTTACATTTGCTAGGTAATTAAAATGTTTTTGTTCATTTGATTTCTGTCAATTAAGTGTGACAAGGCTAAGACAACATGGTGACAAAATCGTTTCCTAAAATGCGTTTATCATAGCGTAACGGTCTAAAACGGTTTTAAGAAAAACTCAAATTTTCTCTTAAAATAGACTGAATCCAGAAAACTTCATATGACATTTTTAACTTGAAATTTGGTCAGAAATCCGCTGTTGAATTTTTTCCTTTCCTCGCGGGCACCCTGTATATTAAAAATTAAAGTTTAATAAAAAAAAAACTTAACATGTTCAGGATTGTGTTTTTAAAATCTTGGATAACACCCCGATGCACTTCAATATGTGGAAAATAAATCATTGGATACGAAACAATTGAAACGGCAAAGTTACCTAAGCTCTGAAATGGAATTCGAGATCAAAAATGTAAACAATCTATGACAATGACATGACATTACAAAGTCAATGTTAAAGAGACATTCCAGGGGTATAAAACGTTTTATATCGAATGTAGTTTTTAACACCTTTGTAAATTAACGTCGCATTTTGAGATTGGTTTTTTATTTTATTTTATTTAACACTTCACTTACAACTATCCTTACAGGTACTAGACCTAAGACAATGTTTTATGTGTAGGTAGATGTAGATACGCGAAAGTCAAAGTATGTTCGATACACAAAGTATCACAATCGTTAACATATTTTTGGATATGACAATAAAAAACATACATCTGAGTGTCGACTGTTCCTGATTACAAAAATAAAACCTAGAAAATTTGCTAGAATGATGTAAATAATCAACATAATCAATGTTTGAAAACGAATGTCGTGTTAGGTACTTTAATCTTTAGGATAGTCGGGGAACGAATTCCAGTCTTCATCTTAGTTACGATCGAATCCATTTCGATTAAAATATGAAAATGATTGATTTGTAGGTAAAAATACTAAAATCTGTATTAATGTACTTTGTAATGCTAAATTTTAGTAGTTTTTATGAATTCATAAAACAGTCATTTGGTGCATCCTCTTGTTTTGGTTTTTGAAGTACATAGTTATAAATGCGAACACTCTTAAATGGTTCTTAGTGTAGTTACCGTATTAAATTACGAATAAACTAGTTATTGTTGTAACTGCGAACCAAATGTTTAAGACTTCTTGTCATTGCCAGTAGTATAAATTAAACACCTTACATTTTATTAAAAGTAGCGAAATAAATCATTAAAAAAATTATTTATTTCGCTTAATATTTTGTATTAAAATTTTGTTAAATATTTAAAAATTCTAAGTACCGTCAGTGACGGTAAATACGCATTTTTATAAGTATTTGAATGATTTTAGATTACCCCCCCTCTCGTGATTATTTTTTTGAGGTTATATCCCATTTGTCTACATTTTTGATCTCCAATTCGATTTCACACCTTAATCTAAACTAGGCGTCGTAAATCTGTCGATTATTAATGTGGCAGCGACAAATAGTCTGTGTGACAAATTATACCAAAATGTATGAGTGTCGTGTTTTAGAATTTTAGATGTAACAGGAAGTTGCAATTCCGAGTTGGGTCAAATATCGGTATAAAGGCTGAGGTAAGATAATGGAACATCTTGTGCTTTAACAGCTTTTCAGGGTTTTTTTCTGTTTATGGGTCTAGTCATTAGTGTTACACAAAAAAAATATATATCCATCCACCTTTTCTAATTTTTAAGAAATAAATCGGCTAAGTTAGTTTTTATGAATCTAGTTCTATTTTAATGGAACGAATTACTTCGTATTTTGCACATACGAGTACGATTATACTCGTAGTAGGTAGCCTTAATTGATACGCGCCATTTGTCCATATAATCCAGATAACACTCTTGTGTATAAAAAAATCATTTTCTCAAACATGCAATGAAATATTGTAGTTATGTGCCTAAAAAGTAGCCGGGAAGTACCTCGTTGCCGGCCTAGGCCGGCAAGTGCCTCTTTTTAGGGTTCCGTAGCCAAAATGGCAAAAACGGAACCCTTATAGATTCGTCATGTCCGTCTGTCCGTCTGTCCGTCTGTCCGTCTGTCACAACCAATTTACTCGGAAACTATAAATGCTACAGTAACGAAATTTGGTAAGGATATGTGTTGTATGAACCGCTACAGGAATGTGATACTAAATTGTAAAAAAAACCATTGGGGTGGGGGCCCTCCATACATGTAACTGAGGGATAGAATTTTTTTTTTAGTTGTACATAAGCGTGTGGGGTATTAACAGAAAGGTCTTTGAAAATGATATGAAGGTTTATACATCACATTTTTATTTAAGCAAATCGTTTTCGAGATATCAGGTCTCAAAGTCTGAAAAATGTGTCCCCCCCCTCTATTTTTTAAACTACGCGATATAAAATTCTGAAAAAAATATATGTTATGCGCATTAATTAACTCTATCAACGATTTTTGGTTTGATAAAATTATCTCCTATAGTTTTTGAGGTAGGTTGATTTAACTGTATTTTTTAATAATAAATTGATAATGGTACGGAACCCTTTGCGCGCGAGTCCGACTCGCACTTGGCCGGTTTTTTTTAATTTTCATTTGACATAGGGTTGTGACCTGGCATCTTGACTTTTTGCCAATAATTATCTGTAAGTAATAATAGTATTAAAATAAAATGATTGGCTAATTTTTGCAGTTATAATTAGGTATTTAAATTATATAATTTAAAATATATACAATAACTACTCAAAATAATATTTATAAAGCAGTAATATACGGTGCGATCCGTCGGCCCCGATCACCGCATGCGATTGATTGGATCCAACAGACCGCGTCGTCTAATACCGCTTTTTAAAAGTAAAAATTTGCACCTTTCAAACACGTCAAACTTAAAAAAAAATGAGGTGTCGGTGTCGTATTTGACTTTTGTGTTTCAAAGACGTAGTTATGTAGTTGATAATTTCTTAGAAAGAAGATACATTTTTTTGTTTCATTTCATTGCATGTTTGAGAAAAGCATTATACATACCTCGGCCATGAAGTGACGGGTTGCCGTCCGAATACTATCCGGCCTCGCTTCGCTCGGCCGTCTACATATATTCGGCCGGCAACCAGTCACTTCCCGGCCTCGGTAGTAATGTACTATTTCAACATATAGGTATTACGAGTATTATTTTTCGCACTTGTAAAACAGAGACACCTACAATTCTTTAACGTATTATGTAATAATGAACACATTTAATTCAAGCTTCTTACAATGGTGCATCATAATAAAATTATTCATAAAAGTCTTCATAAATATCTCCGATTGGCTATACTTAGATAGATAGATAAAAACTTTATTCAAACGACAACTTACATTTTCAGTGATACAAACACAAAAAAGGAAAACAAAAACTAAACAAAATAAATACATAACTTGAAACTTATGAATAAACCTTTCGAAAGTTTCCTTTGTGGTTAAAGAAATAGTGAAACTAAGCCTGATAAATTCGAATTAATTATGGTTTTTCTAAAGGTGTAAAATACATACAATCCTATAATTATGTATAATCGACATAATCGTAATACCTGCCCTATACAATCGGTTCGGTTGCAAAGGCCCACGGAGTAAATACCGGTAAAAATATTATTTGCAAAGAGAAAACCACATCAAATCCCTTCATTTGAGTCAACACGGAAGTGATTAATGAACCTCTGAAAGTAAATCGAACGAAACGAGCGAATGAAACACATTAGTAGTCGATTAGAATATTTAATATACAGAGTGATGGGGGAGTTATTGAAAAATGATGATGGTCTCATCGGAAGATCTGGGTGCTTAGACAAGTTGCCAATCGCTAACGCTTAATCGCCAATCGCAAGCGAAAGGCAGCTAACTGTCTTTGTTAATTTTAGGTCGAGAGAAAGCGACAAGGCTATACGAGTTGTCTATCACTGTCCCATTCCCTGAACCTAAACTTGATCGCGTTAGTACAGTCGAAGACAAAATAAGGGGTATACAAAAACGTTCATAAATATGTCCCAGTGCACTCTAATTCTGTGTAAATAAGAACGTCGTAACAAATTTATGAACGGATTCTTTCGATAGGTACTTATTTTTGTACTTGACTGTACGTCATGGTTACCCCCCAGGTACCATGATCTACTAATACGATAATGTTTAGGTCCTAATCTGAATCGCGATATGCCAGTTCCATTGAATAACTGTCAAAAACTGACATGCTTCGGCATTTCTAAACTGAATCGCATTTAAGAGATCATGGTAGCCTAGTGCTCGCTTACGCCAGCATCACGCGGTGTTGAGACCATTTCGTGGCTTTGTTTATTTTTGTTTTGATAGTGTAGCAACAAAGACACATTTTGTTTAGTTAAGTGTTACAAATAAATAAATAAATAACTAAATAAATAAATATTTATTTTATTATTTATTTCCACGACCTAGTTCCACGGTAAGCTCAATTAAGGCTTGTGATGTGGGTACCAGGCGACGATATATATAATAGATAGATACATATAGATACTTCAATACATAGACAGCCATGACCAAGGAACAAATATTTGTGATAAATAAATACACAAATAATGCCCTCGCCGGGATTCGAACCCGGAACCTCCAGCTTCGTAGGCAGGGTCACTACCAACTAGGCTACGGAGGCTGGCAAAGTCTACGAATAAATTATTATTCTATTATATTCTTAAAAATTACCGCGTGGTAACTGCAGTAACAATACCTACATAATAACATCACCTCTACTATTCCCGAAGGCGTCGTAAAGGTCGACCAGGGTGCTAGCCAAGTTGCCAATCGCTAGCGCTTGCTAGCGCATCGTAGTTTTCCCTCTTTGTCGCACTAATATGAAGGAGTGACAGAGAGGGAAAACTACGATGCGCTAGCAAGCGCTAGCGATTGGCAACGTGGCTAAGCATCCAGGGATTGAAGTATCACTGACCATTCTTTGACGAAAGATTGATGAAAGGCAGCAGCGTCGTGCGATCGCCAACCAGTTTCTCAAGCGTGGCGATTATGGGCATTAATAGGAAAGGCCTATGTCCAGCAGTGGTGTCATGCAGTTAGGCTGATGATGTGATGGCGCAGGACTGGTCATTGTGATTACCACAATGAGGTTCAGAGGTCCAGCAATCGACGTCTTTCGCTGCTGAGCTGATATAATGATAATGATAAAAATCTGTCATATACTGTTAAAAATATTTTTCAGATTTCTTGTTAGTTTTTATCTACAATGTTTTTAGCCGCCCTAAGCCTATTTTTTATACTATTACGATGGACAGTGGGAAACAAGCTTAAAGATAACTTCTTGAAATATTCAACGAATATGACGGTAATTAATATAAAAAATATACTACTTAGTTAACTTTGTTAAAAACAAAAAATATTCTGGCATTCCTCAAATTCTGGTGGCATTACTTCGCGCTGTTATAAGACTAATATTACCGTACCAGAATAGGCCCCAGATAAACTTGTTTTCAAAGTCTGTTAGAATGCCACTAAAGTACTTAAATAAAATGAATAGATCACGTTCAGAGGCAACAAAGCTAACCGAAGTTTCGCATATCTCCCGCAGGATCTCCAACCCGCACAATGAGATCGGGAAAGTCAACAAAAGCGATGAAATGAGCCATGATTCACTTTAAAAGGTTTCGCGATACCTTTATTAAATTAAATTTTTTGTTGGACAAGCTTTTTTCTTTTAATTTTATTAGTATATCCAAAATTGAAGATGTAATTGAATTAGTTGGGGAAATCAGTTGATTGGCTTTTATATTTTCAGTTTTTGTTCAAATGTTTGTATTGTAAAGGTAATTTTTAACCGACTTCAAAAAAAGGAGGTTCTCAATTCGACTGTTTTTTGTCACATACACCCGATATCTCCAAGAATCGTGAACCGATTTTAATTTTGTGAACGTACGTGTAGGTATAACCCCGTGATGGTCCCATTGGCACCAAGTTGGGGTCTGATGATGGGATCTTGGAGCAATCGAGGGATCTCTTCAAATGTTATAGGTACATGTATGACGATTACTTAAGTGTATAAGACTGGTGGATGAATTTAGTCATCTCATCAAAAATTACTCTTACGAGACCGTGCGGAAACTGTGTCGGTCCAGCTCGTCTACGAACATTTCACTTTGACGCCACAACCTGTAGGGTGTAGGCTTAAGATGGTACCGTGTCTAATCGTTTTTTTTTTGCTTGCAAAATGTGGTTTTATACTGCCCTGTTATTAAACTTAATAATTAACATAGTTCTAGGCACTTGGTACTAACACATCTAGATGTTTTAGTATAACTATAGTACGTATTGTACTTTTTTTCTTTGTTCAGTATCACCTTGTTAATTTTGATATGTAATAATAGAAGAGCGGTGTATCTTAACACAAGTATCTCCGAATACTTAAAAAGAGACATCTGACCTGTCACTGTTATAACTTGTTTGTGCTAGTGAATAAATCATTTTTTTTTATTTATTATAGTGTCTGAACAACATACCAAAAATGCAGCGATACTACTTGATTTGCGAGTTTAGAGTAAAATTATGTACGGTTTGACCGTACTAAGTGACGGATAGCTCAAAACGAATTCGGTACGTAACGTTCTACAGTGAGTCATCCCTAAATTAAGTTTCTTTTGTCTCTCGATCATAAACTATTAAGCTCAATTTTGTAGAAAGATATCTCGGCCACTGGTTTTATTGTAGAGAGTAGACGCGAACGCAGACTGTTTTATCAGGGGTGATATTAAAACCTCAGGCCGAGCCAGGGCGATTTACTCTGTGGTTTCAATGGTTTTGCTGTCAAAAGTGGGTTTGGCAGTCTTGGGGGGCTACCAAGATCTACTAATGCGATTCAGTTTAGGACCTAACCTGGATCGCGATGTGTCAATTCTATAGAATATCTGTTAAAAACTGACAAGCCGAACCTAAATTGACTCGCGATAAGAGATCAGAGGCCCTGTGTCTCTCTCACTCTAATGACGCCTTCGTTTGAGTGACAGAGAAAAATCCAAAAAATTTTGCGGTAGTAGGCCCCCCATCTAGTGGGTAGCCCCCCATCTGAATCGCGATGTGTCAGAGTCTAACGTTTTGAGTTCGGTATTGCACTACCTACAATATTATATGGTAGGTATTTTCGGTATTGAATTAGCATTGAATTTCTTCAAATACACTCAACCATTTGAAACCCTAAGCTACTCGGGAACTTGTAGTTAATGTCAAAGTGAAGCTATAAAGCAAATTGTAAGAAATCTCTGACTAGTTGACGCTTTGACACGGTTTTAGAGTTCCAATTGGTTGAGTGTACGTTGAGTGTGAGTCCAATTCACTTCCCTCAAAATATCCCAATTTGTTTGATAATTTGGGAGCTACCATGACGTCTTAAATGCGATTCAGTTTAGGTTCGGCTTGTCAATTTTTGACAGTTATTCTATGGAACAGACACATCGCGATTCAGTTTAGGTTCTAAACGGAATCGCGTTAGTAGATTGTGGTAAACCCCTCTTAAGACCCGTTTAGGCTATGGTAGGCCTCTACGTCTAGCCTACATATACATAGGCGATTCAAAGCGAAGAGATTTGCGACGCGATTCGATGTGACGAAGTCGCGAATGTATGCGATGCACTGCGATGGCCTTATCCTACGGGCACGCAAAAAATTATATTTTTTGAATTGGATGGATTTGGATTTTACATTTTCAATAAACAAAACGACACACTATTCGGGCGCCGCGTCTCGATTGCGCGAAAATATCAAACAAATGATCGCGTTCGCATCGCGTCGCGTCGCGTCGCCCATACGTCGCGCCGGGGTGGTCATGTAGGACACTTGTAGCTGGCGGCTGTTTGATTTTATCGCGTCGCGTCGTATCGCGTCGCGTTCGCAAGGGAATCCCTCATCAAGACACCGCGTTACGGCCCGGCCACGACTTCGAGCGGCTGCGGTTTTTCGAAATCATTGCGTGTGGTCTCAAATAAACATAGTGCGCTGCGCGTCTCGACCGCGCAATGGGTAGCTAATTCGCTTGCCGCGCTGCAATTCGCTCAAAGTCGTGGCCGACCCGTTACACTGGTCAGTTAAGATAATGTCGCTTAAGCTCGCTCATGCCGAGCACGGTGTGAACAAGTCGGCTAATTTGACAGCGCTGTTCATTATCCGGGGAACCGGTAACCGTCGGCGTGGAAGCCGTGCCATTCACGGTACGCAGATGAAATACCTACTTATACAATGCTCATAATCGCCCCGCTGGACAAGCAGTAACTGAAGTAAGAAACAATTTTAAAGAATCCCAAAGGCTCAGAAGGACAAAAGATGCGACAAAAAACTTCCTTATCCCCAGTAATTGGCACTATTGGTGCAAAATTTTAACAAAACATGTAGATATAAAAACACATACACTGAAAAAAATATTTACCAAAGTGACTTAGGTTGGCTATATTACGAGGAAACTTTGATATATGTAACAAATCCTTGCTATCAAATTTACAAAACTAAAAAGGTTGAGGTCGATACCATAGTTCTGGTTAAATCAACAAAGAACATTGTACATTATACTAAACAACTGGTGAAATCAACAAACAAACTGGTGTAATCTACCAAATTAATTTAGTAGAATGCCAACATAAATTTTAAAATTGTTTGGTAAAATAAAATAAAAATGTGAAAGGACCCAATCAACCTTAATTTCCGGTCAGAATTACGCAAGATCTGATAAATCCAACTTTCAGTGTACACACATAAGTACTGGAAATCCGAGATTATATTATTATACAATTAAATTTAACTTTTTAAAGACTTGATAATGTGCCTACATTTCATCTCTAAAAGTTTACTGTATTTCAGGACCAATAGTGCCGATCATTGCTTACTCCGAACGTAGCGTGAATAGCCGCCTTAGCCACGTTAGCCGTGGTTAATGTACCATGGCCCTAACTTACGGCCGTTATCACTGCACCCTTTAGGACCGTAGCTACGACCACTCTGTATACTTCTGAAGATATTAGTACCCATGTCATGTCTCAGGAAGTGCAATGAAGCGAGCTAAGATTAAGATTTTACTTGTTTCTCGAGTTCAGAAGGCGTTTTTTGTACTCTAAATTCGTAAATGTTTTTTTTTAATAAGAATATTTTCTATGATCGAATCCTTTCTACAAAACAAGAGGTATAGATTAAGAAGGAGCTCTTTAAGCTAAGTAAATATATAATTATTAGTGCAGTCATTCAAGCATTATTGCTCCGAATTTTTTTACTGTGAACCGAATTGCATACAATTTTGGAATTAGGTTCATCTTACCCTTAACTTCAAAAGTGAAAATGATTTGAACTCCGCAACCACCCTGGGGGTGGTTGCCACCCCTTCTCGGGGGTGAATTTCTTTTTTTGCTAAATAAGCTCGAATATCGATAGAAGGTCTAATTTTAAGCAAAAAATCATCCATAAAGTTTTTCAAAAAATCCAATAGTTTTCAAGTTATTGGCAAAGGAAAATTTGCAATTTTTCCACGTTTTTCATCGGTTTTTTACAAATATCTTCAAAAATATACGTTGTATCGAAAATTTTTCAAAAACAAAATTGTAGCAGGTAAAACAATGAACAATTTGGTTTTTTCAAGTGCAATATTAAGCTAGATATTAAAGATCAAAACCGTTTTTGATTTTGTCTGAAATTTAATCGATGTGGTCAATGCCATCTGGCGGCGAGCAGATGCATTTTATGCATTCTAATACAAAAGGGTTTTATATACCAGTAATTGGAGTTCGAGGCCAACGAAACTACGACAGATGCGTTATTGTCAAATCTGTCAAAGTCTCATATGTCATTGTCAAATAAAGTTTTCAGGTTTCCACAACCTTTTTGTTATTTAATTTATGTATTTAAAATAATTCCTAATAAAAACATTATATATCTCTGTAATGTTTTTACGCCTTTCTGTTTAATATGGCTGTCACAACTAGGATTTTCTTCAAAACACGTAAATACCTAAAAACTTTTCTTTTCTCTTAACTAACATTGATATGACAACATTTTCTTGTAAATAACTTAAAATTACCAGTGAACACAAACAAAACGTTAGATCTCTATGATAATTTAAATGGAGAACTATAGCACTGCCAAAGAAATTCGTAGGTCGAAGGAATTTTACGAATACGAAATGTGAACATAAAGCACGCTACAATGTATTATTCTGCAATTTTCTAAACGTATGCAGAAATAGGGTTTTAATTTAAGTGTAGTTAAATTGCTGTACCAAATGTTATTAACACCTGAGGTGATACCAGCGCAATACCAACTTTGTTACTAATAATTGCGGATAATTCCGTTTTTATTAAAATATCTTATATTTACGTGAAAATAAGTAAATAATATTGTTTCTATAAATTAAAGAATTAAAATTACCAATAAATAAGATATCTCAACGTCTGTTTTTAGAAAATAAAGATTTACTATTGTATGAACATTTCATTGATGTGGCAATATTTTCGTAGATTCGTTGGCCTCGAACTCCAATTAGTGGTTTAGTGCTTGAAATAAGCTTTAAAATGAGTACTATTAACAGTCTTTTGCACGTAAAATAAGTGAGCTGTATTGCAAATAAGGGTAGCATCTAATGTTTTTTCTTTTAAATGAATGGGTTTCATAAGTGCCATTTCCACCAAAATTAAAATTAATCGTATTCCGCCTAGAATTAACTTTACTATGAAAAGCTTGATAGATAGTATCAGTTTGGCTGCTTCAGAACACACAGTTTTCAAAAAAGTCACGATTCAAAAAAATAACTAAATTTAAAAATTTTAAACATCCCATTTTCTTTTCATAAAATCTCAAAAATGACGACAGATACGCATAAAAGTGTATGGTATAAAAATTTACGTATTTTTCTGATAAACAATTTGTTGTTTTTGTTTTTTCTGTCAAACATAAATTGACGGAGTTGTGATTGTTTAAAGAGCGCGTGGCAGCGCAATCACAGCCTCTCTAAAGCCCTTTAACCCTTCACCGTTTTCGAAAACGGTTTTTACTATATATTGCAATGAAGGATGTTGTAGCTCTCTTAATTACCTTTACAATGTTTTTTAACCAACTTCAAAAAAGGAGGAGGTTTACAATTCCACGAAATGTTTTTTTTTTTTTTATGAATGTTCCCCGATTACTCTAAGACGCGTGGACCGATTTAGAAAAATCTTTTTCTGTTTAAAAGGGTATATACCTTGTAGTTGGTCCCATTGCCATCGGGTCCAGATCTGACGATGAGATCCTGAAGAAATCGACGGAACTCTTCAAATGTTGTAGGCACAGTAGGCACACATGACATTTTTCATTTATTTTCGAAGACTAATCAAGTATTTACGTCTAGTCATGAACGTCTTAAGTTGGTGATCTGATGATGGAAGGTACAACTCCTTAGCGATTAGGTGTTGGGGGATAATTCTTTAAATATAACATATTTCGTGTATTTTTGAAGCTATTTGTGTATTTGCCTTTAGGTGGTCATCGTTTCATGTTGGTGAGCTGATGATGAAAGGTACAACTCCTTAGCGATTAGGAGTTGGGAGATATTTCTTTAAATATAACATGTTTCATGTATTTTGGAAGCTAGTCGAGTATTTGCCTTTAGGTGGTCATAGTCTCGTGTTGGTGAGCTGATGATGGAAGGTATCTCTAACTCCTTAATGATTAGGAGTTGGAGGATAATTCTTTGAATTAACAAATTTCATACATTTTCGAGATCTATTCAAGTTTTTACGCGTAGTAGTAATCTTTTCATGTTAGTTAGCTGATGAAGGAAGGAACAACTCCTTAACGATTAGGAATTGGGGGATGATTATTTTTGAAGGTATTCGAGTATTTGCGTTTAGGTGGTTATAATCTCATGTTGGTGAGCGATGATGGAAGATTGACATTCCTTAACGTATAGGGGTTGGGGTATTATTCTTGGGGTACCTATAAGAGTGTGGAATAATATTTAAATCCTTTAAATTTTATCAAAAAAAAATCTCATTTTTTGTCAAGGGGTAGTTTTCAAGGGTTGAAAGGGCGTTAAAAATGTGATAATTATTATAGAGAACATAAAATATTATTTTCTCTATACTTAAATCTTTTTATGTCATACCAAAGTATTTTTGTGATTTTTTCAATTTAGGGGTTGTTTGCAAGGATTGTAAGATTTTCAAGGGATTAAAAATGATTTTAATATGAGGTAATTATATTAGAAATTACTTTACGATTTCACCACTTACTATTAGACATGTTTTCTAACGATAAAATGGCTTAATGTAATTTCTTCCATTAAGGGGTTGTTTACACCCCTTAAAAATAATAGGCGGAGTTCAGATCATTTTCACTTTTGAAGTTAAGGGTAAGATGAGCCTAATTCCAAAATTTCATGCAAATCGGTTCACAGTAAAAAAAATCGGAGGTAATACCGTATTTTTCGCTTCAATGACTGCACTATATGTACATATATTCAACAGTACATTATTCAAATAAACCAAAAAAACGAAATGTTTATTATTTTAGTATCATGTAGGGCGTTCCATTGTTAACTGCTTATAGAGTTAGAAATAAGTACATAATATTATTTTTCCTAATTAGTGCGAAAAAACGAACGTTCCGAACGCTTCGCGCGCGGTAATTTACCTTTTTGACGCACTTGTTATGAAAAAAATCGTCCCTTACACGTGCAAAAACTTTTTTCAAACTCAGGTGATTGTCGCCCTCGTTTCACTCGGGTTCCAACTTTCACCCTCGCCGAAAAAAGTTTTTCCCCTCACTAGCTCGTAAAGCGCTCGTTTATCGTTTAATACGAGCGGGTAAAAACGCTTTTTACACACTTGTGAATAAAGTAATTTGACATTGCTCTAATTCCTATAGCCCCCAACTGCCTAGTATAAGTGGATCTGTATGACCGTAGTATACATGCGCAATCGGAGCTCACATGTTAAATTGGTCGGCTCATGGATGATTTTGTAAGCCATTGGCTATATTTAATTTCCAGAAGTAAATCTATTCTACGATACGTTTCGACATTGAGTTTTAAATGGTTTCTTTAAGTTAATTTACATTTGGATGAGATTTGTAATCATATTTCCTCGCGATAGTGAGGGGAAAAAAGTTGTATTACACTTGGCGGCAAAGTTTGTTCAACTCTCGTGCCTTGAGACCTTCGCAATGCTCAAGATTCCAGTTTTTGAACCACTCGCTACGCTCGTGGCTCAATTTTGGAATCTTTCGCTAGCTCAGGTCTCAATATTGGCACGACAGTTAAACAACAACTTTGCCCCCTTGTATAATAAATAACTATTCCCAGACTAGTTAGGAAATGAACTATTTCCTAGCTAGTGCGGAAAAGTAAACTTAACGTAAGTTTTAAATATTAGATGTCATATACCAAAGAAAAACGACCAAGATCACCTATGCCCGAGGTGGGGAATATAAAAAAATAAAAAAATATTTAGTTAATAAATAATTTGATTTGTACTTTCGCAATATGTTTAACGTAAGTTTCTCTCAACATTTAAACGAAGAAGAAAATAAAGATGCATAAAAACGGTCTATCGATTATCGTGGGCATCTGTCGTTACGATAACTTTCGTTTTCGATTGGCGTTAAAGATTAACGATTGTCATGGCCCCGCCCCCTTACTATAGTTATGAGATATACACACAATATAAAGGAAAACTGATTATTTGGTGATGTACAGTCACGTCTAATAATATGTATACATTTTGGAACGTATGTCAAAGGCATAAGGATCAAAATCGTATACGTATTATTAGAGTCGACCGTACAACTATACAGTCGTTAGCAGATATATCGGAGCGCCAGAGTGTTGAGTGCTCACAAATATCTGAGTAGGGTGCTTAGCCAACTTGCCAATCGCTAACGCTTAATCGTCAATCGTAAACGAAAGGCAGCTAACTGTCTTTGTAGCACTAATATGAAAAAGTGACAGGGAGGGAAAACTAGGATACGCTACTAAGCGTTAGCGATTGACAACTTTGCTAAGCATCCTGCCTCTATTATGTTATGTATGTATGTAAATTATTTATTGTACACAAAACCCAGGCAAAAATACACATTTATACAAAAAATTTGACAGGTCCAAAGAAGAACTTATCCCTGTAAGAGATCTCTTCCAGCCAACCTTTGAGCAAAGGAGCCGTCTATATGAAGCAAAAGTTAGACAAACATATCGTGTACAATGGAGAATATATTTGAGCAATATCAAATATTATCATGGCGTTAGAGTGCATGGTACTGCGACCATGTATGTACAGGGTGTTTTTTTTTCGACCGTTCAAATTCTACGTAGTGAATGTGTAGGTCATACTCACCAACTTTTACTATGGGGACAAAGTCGAAATCGCGAAAAAAAAATCAGCTGTTTCATACATTTCGGCCGGCGTAATGCCGCCAATTTGTATGAAATAGCTGATTTTTTTTCGCGATTTCGACTTTGTCCCCATAGTAAAAGTTGGTCAGTATGACCTACACATTCACTACGTAGAATTTGAACGGTCGAAAAAAAAACACCCTGTATAACATGGACGTCTAACGCCAGCTCAAAAATGCCCCCAAAACCAATTGTTCAATTGTGCCAAGATGGGCAGGACATAGCACTTTTCATAACACCGCGCATATTTCGGCGCAACATCTTTGACAAATGTTTTTAGAATATAGCCAATCAAAACTTTAATAGAGCAATCACAAGTATTTTTAAATGGCGGTTTAAGTTTTTATAGGTTGATATTGAAATTCATTACCGTGATGCATTGAAGAGGGGGTGACATTTGTCAACAAAAATTCAGGACCGTTTTTGAAAGGCAATTTAGTATGGCGTGCGGCTTCCATGTTTTATTTGTTCGTAGGCATGGTAGATATGTTTGACGACCTAAGCCGCTTAGATATATCTCATATATCTGATGGCGACTGTTCGTATATTTTTATAACCTCTTTCATGTTCTGTCCAGCTGTCATCCGATTGGCTATTATAGTTTTATTGCCCTAACAGACTGGCGATTAGATTATTATTTCGAGCTCACATTCTTGACCTTTTTGACACTTACAGAAACTTTTGACACTCTGGGTAGCACATCATTGTGTTTGACAGCAACACGCAGCCTTCTCGCGGCTGTCTCTTTTTAATCAATCAAAAAGAGAAGTGCAGATGCGGGTCGCGTGGTGTTGTCAAACACAAGATACGCAAGCCCCAGTGGTGATACAATGTCAACCAAATGTCAAAACTGAATTTGAACTTTACACTCGTGCGTGTAGGTCTATTGCTCCGTGGACTGTGACTTGCCTTGCGGTGCCTATCATTTCGATCATCATCATCATCATTTGCGTTTAAAAATTGTCCCACTTGTCACGATGGTGAAATAGGGACTAGGCTCCTCACAGACATCTTCTACTATGACGAACTAATGCGATTCAGTTTAGGTTCCGGGAAAAGGACAGACATATATGACTCGTATAGCCTTGCCCCTTTCTCTCGACCTAAACTGAATCGCATTAGCACGTCATGGTACCCAAGTTGCCAATCGCTAACGCTTGGTAGCGTATCGTAGTTTTCCCTCTCTGTCACTCTTTCATATTAGTGCGACAAAGACAGGTGCCTTTCGTTTACGATTGACGATTAAGCGTTAGCGATTAGCAACTTGTCTAAGCACCCAGAGCTGCCCGGCTGATCATAAACATCGGGGGGCTCCCATGATCTTTTCAATGCGATTCAGTTGAGGTTCGGCTCGTCAGTTTTTGAGTTATTCTATGATATACATTCTATATTCTATACCCGTGGCCGCTCCGATATATATGATATGATGGCGACTGTACTCGTCTCATACGAATTGAAATATGCAGCATATTTCAATTTCATTAAATACTGTATAAAGGGAAAATAGTTTGTGTGACTAGTTCATTTTTTGTTAGGAAATATGCAAAATGAATTTTTAAAAGACTTAAATCTGAGGCTTTTGATATTGCACAGGCGGCTAAAACTGCATAAATGATTATCTACAAGGGCCAATCTTAGATATAGGTTAGGTTAAGTAGATTAGTTAGATTTAATCTATGTACATAAATTGTAGTTTTGAAAATAAACATATTTAAAAAAAAGAAGAAAATGCAAAAAAAAAATTAAATCTACTGTCATATGATATAGAATAGGGTAGGTACACTTTTAACTTTTTAAAAGTGTGTTTTGTTATTTCTTGACATGAGGTTTGTGAATTTGGCTACAATTTTCCTGTTTCTTGAGACAATTTTAATTTTACTCCACACAAAAGTAGCTGCTAAGGTTTTTGCAATACATTTTATATTGGTGGCAAACAAACACACACCCCGTCCAATGGTAATAAGCGGTAACTGCAGCCTATGTTTTAAATTGGTAATAAAACCAAGTTTTTGTTCTAAAAGTGCGTGATTATGGTATAATGCAAGTTTTTAGGTTTGTTTACCTTTTTTTAGATACTACTAACGAATGGTACCTATACTAAATGAAACATACCAAGTATGAACTTAACAAAACACGCACTTAAACTGATAGTGTGCCCTTACCACTCCACTTTAATAATTAGAGAACTGTCATTTAGTTGCCGCCTTAATTTGTTTTTAATTTGCCCACAGTCAGTTAGTTGATTCACAGAAAGTCCGCGGGGAGATTCTGTCATTGCCACACTATCTAATTTGTTGTTTATGAGGGGCACGAATGAGCCGAGCTGGCCAGTGAATCTGAGGGTATACCTGGGTAGTTCTATGCGATTATTCTGTCGCACCAATCAAGTCATTACCATTCCCAAATAATTGACTAACTGCGTATAAATAGGGCAGTCATTTTCGGTTATCTTGTAGCAGACGCATGTTTGTCTGCTATTCTGGCATAATAGTCTTGTCTGCTTTTATAAAACGGAAAATAAAGTGGTGATGGTAATGAACAATAAAACCGCGTAAAAAAATCGCATAGAAACACCCACCTACTGTAACCATTTATTTAATTTCGATTAAATAAATAAATAAATATCTTGGGACATCTTACACAAATCGACCTAGTCCCACGGTAAGCTCAATTAAGGCTTGAGATGTGGGTACCAGGCGACGATATATATAATAGTTATACAAGGTGGAATTCGACGAGGGACCTTTACGGAAATGGGAGATAGTTAAGGCTATACTGAGCAACTTTTACTATGGGATCAACCCCGAAATCGTAAAAAAAAAATGATTTTCATACATTGTGTGTATACATGCCGTACCTTTTTGTCTCCCATTTTCGTAAAGGTCCCTCGTCGAATTCCACCTTGTATAAATACATATAGATACTTAGATACCTACATACATACACAGCCACGATCAAGGAATAAATATTTGTGATAAATAAATACACAAATAAAGCCCTCAGCGGGATTGGAACCCGGAACGTCCGGCTTCGTAGGCAGGGCCACTACCAACTAATTGTTAAGAAAAAGGTATACAATGTGCCCATGAGGAATGGGAAAAATTGTAACAGCGGATTTCTGACCAAAATTTAAGTTAAAAATTTCGTATGAAGTTTGCCGGATTCCGTCTGTTTTAAGGAAAAAATCTATTTTTTTGCTGATTAGACCAACACTCATTTATTAAGGAAAAAATCTGTCATTAAACGTAATGTAATATGTGGGGCCAAAAATATGTGCCGAAAGCGATACACTGCCAATTTAAGGGCACAGCTAGCCGTCTATTAGAAAATACAATGCGGACCAATGTATATTATATTCTTGTGCCGTGTGATGACGGCAGCAAGAATACATTTGTCACCACCCCAACTCTTACCGCGGGTGTCGTAAGAGTCGACTAAGGAATTGAATTGTCACTTACTAAGTGACCATTCTTTGATTTGATTGATGCGATCGCCAATCCACTTACCCAGCGTGGTGATAGGCATTTACGTCCAAATGCGTCTATACGCATAGTTTAATAGGAGAGGCCTACGTCCAGCAGTGTTAAATATACTAAATATGGGGTACATTTACTACCTCATAGTAGGGACGAGTATATTGGTTCGCAAGTCGTTCGACTCTCCGCTTCATGCAGAATCTCCGACCCTGTTCTTGAGAACCGAGTGACAGCTGCACGGGACCTTTATGCAACTGCGTTGTATGCTATTAGTAAATTATAATTAGCAGAGCATTCACCGTCATATAGAGGGTGTAATCGATAAGTGTTTACAGGCCATAATTCCGTAAGTATGAGAGATATCAGAAAACTTTAACTGATAGCGAAAGTACGCTACCCAACGAGTAAAATTACATTAATAACTTTTTTTAAATAGATGAAATACTATTAAAAATACTAACATAAAACGCTCCCATACATTTAGTAGATATGACGACTTACAGCCTTAAAGAATGTCGGGTGTAGTTAGAGATAAAACTGTTAGAGATTCGTTATTTGTACGAATAAATTGTAATAAAATAATTATACTACCGTTTATGAAATAATTAATCTAGATTTATTCTTAAATAAAAAAATATTCGTATCAAACTAGTCTTGAATGAACGGTTACGTACTAAATGTATTGGAGGGTTTGAAGTTAATATTTGAGATATTTCTGATTTTATTTCAAACAAGTTATTACTTAGTGTAATTTTACTCGTTGGGTAATGCACTTTCGAGATCAGTTAAAATTTTTCTGATATCTCTCATATTTACCGAATTATGGCCTGTAAACACTTATCGATTACACCCTGTATATTGAAGCGGCTACGGTGCTCAAAAACATCTGAACATGTAGTCTACCATATTTTTTATCAATCGACTTAAAAAAACCGGCTAAGAGCATGCCGGGCCATGCTCAGTGTAGGGTTCCGTAGTTATTCAAAAACGGCTGGATCGATTATGTTCGAAATAGTTTTATTTTAAAGTATTCTATTCTGTAATACCACTATATTCAGGATTTTTTCATATTTTTGGATCAATGGATCAGAGGGGACACATTTTTTTTAATTCTGGAGCGGTTATCTTAAAAAATAGCGGTTATGTTCGTCTGTCCGTTTGTTCATCTGTCACAGCCGATTTACTCGAAAACTATAAATGCTACAGTAATAAAATTTGGTAAGGATAATAATATGTGTTGTATGAACCGCTACAATCGCTATATAATTATGAAACTATATTATAAACGATATATATTTTATAAGATCGGACAAATAATGTGCTTCATTCTTCTTCTTCTTCTACCTAGCGTTATCCCGGCCTTTGCCAGGGTCCGCTTTCCTGCTACATTTCCTCCATTTTGCGCGATCCTGGGCATCTTCTACTGAGCCCATTCACACTCATGTCAGCCTTCACGACATCTAGTCATCGCTTCTTTGGTCTGCCGCGGGGTCGGGGGCCGTCAATACCGGCCATAATGTGCGTCATTGTTCGGAATAATATGGACATAACTCTAAAGTTGGAGGATCCTTACTATTTCTGCTTGTATTTATTGATCGGTACTGTATGACATCAAAATAAACCATACTTATTCTTTATTTAAAGGTATACAATGAGGACGGGCGGCGAGTAGCAGACGGCATGGCGGGCATGCCAGTGCTGGGCAACAGCGTGGGAGACCTGCATCCAAGAGGTTTGTTTTTGAAGATAATGGGTTCCGTCCCGGTTACGGACAATTTTGGTAGCGTCCCGATACTTAGCCACTTTGGCTGACGCTGTTAGGTAAATATGATTTAAACTTTGACGAATATCACTCATATTTTAACGACAAATAGGTCTAAATCGAGTTACCTTACGTTTCTATATTATCCTGACGCTTGGGGCACAGGTATTAAACGTAAGTTTACGCAATTATGACCCGTTGTCATTAAAATGATGTAAGTAATCATGAATAGGTTGTACAGTAAAGTGCAAAATAGTATCGAAAGAATCCGCTCATAAATATGTTACGACATTCTTATTACACATAATTAGAGTGCACTGGGACATATTTTTGAGCATTTTTATGTACACCATTTTTTGTCTTAGACTGTACTTAATAAAAATCGCCATGTTGTACTACCTTGTGGTTTCTACAAAGCAGAAACGGGTTATGTTTTTGAAAACATTTAGGTGAAAACCAAGAGCCATTCATTTTCGCACCCTTCAATGCTTTGAAATCGTAATTACGTGTGATTCAAAAAGCGATCCTCTCCAACGGACTCTCGACCTTTCCTGTAAATCAAATAAAAAATCCACAATCGACAATCGCAACACCATATCTCCAATTGCAAAGGCATTTGATACTCAATTGTATTTCGTTGATGATAAGACTGATATTGTGGTAACACTGTGTTGTGAGATAGGATGTTGTGACAGAAATTGTACTGGTGAAGTCCTAAACAAATACTTGATCAAATGCCCGATTCAAGAAGGATTTTTAGTTAATTGTACATGTAAATATGTTTGTTTAATCGTAATGATATTATGACTAAAGAAACGTATTTATTATTTGTATAGGTTATATAATTATTTGTACAGAGTAAAATAAAGAGTGAAACTCCCTTTACCTAGTACGTGTATCTACATAATATCTATAAATAATAATAATAATAATAAGTATATACAATCATGGGTACAGTTGACGAAAATAATATAATACGCCATTGATTAGTGCCGACACGTACTTATCAAAATACCACAGGATGTACACGCGCAGTAAAGCACGCAAGATTCAAGCGTCCCCACAGATCGCACGCCCAACACCATCGTCCGCCTCGTCAACATCAGTCAGCTCTCAAGTCTCATCGGGTGCTGATTACGCCACCGCGCCCGACTTCAGCGGACCGAGCAGCGACGAGCGCGGACCTACGCCGCCGCCGCCACGACCACCTGCGCGACGAGGACGGCCACCGCTGCCGGCACGCTTGGGGCCCGCGGGACATGCTGCCCCGCCCACGGCTCCCGCTGCCGGTGGTGTAGTGCGACGCATGACATGCTCTCAAGCTATGAATGAGAACGTCATGCGCGCCTACTACGGGGCTACAGAGGGAGGAACTAATCTATCCGCGTATCGTGTCCGGATGCTTCCTCTGTTTCAGGCCCTTGAACCAACCATTAATGTGACTGCGCAGCGACTATCGGATCAAGTGCGAGTCATCCAACGATCAAAGCGGCTGGATGACTCGACACTTGATCGGCTTCGCCTGGAGGCTCTCCCTGTTCGCGCGACCCCTTCCTCGGCGCAGGACCCACCCGCCACGTCGCCGGACCCGGTGCCGGTATATGACTTGGCATCCGAGGCACTGCGGGTCGGTCCTGCTGCTGATGAGGACGATGCTGCGAACCTGAGTGTGAGTACTTCAGACAATGAGCAATTGAGGAGGACTCTGGAAGAAGCGATTATGCAGCATCGCTTCACGCCCGACTCTAGGCCACGATTACCACGTTTGCCCATGAATAGGCGCAATCTAGCGTTGATGGTAGCCCTAAACGCTTTACTGGAGCCGTATATACGATCCAGTAAAGATTTGGATGATACGCACTCGATCATGTACTGCGGGGCCATTGCAGCGTGCCGTGTTGCTCGAGTCAAGTTTCCGGACTCTGACCGTGCACCTAGGACCGCTGGGGGTGTCCCCGCATGGCAGGTGCGGATCGAGCGACGTATCGACTCGTTTAGGACTCTCATTGCAAAGCTGATTTGCTTCAGGGGGGGGCAACAACCGCCCCCGAGTAATGCGCTTTGTGAACCAGGCATTCGCGGGAACGGGTATTGCACCCCGCGACTACATGGCCAACCTCACAGAGCGCATCGACTTTCTGAAGCAGAAGGTTTATGCATGGGCATACCGTATTCGCCGCTACGGAGAGCGTGTGAACCGATTCCAGCAGAATCGCCTTTTCCAGAGTGACCAAAGGAAGGTTTACCGAAAGTGGGAGGAAACCGACTACCGTGTGTCCGACGCGCGGTTGCCGGATGCTACTACCATGAGTGATTTCTGGCGTAGTATCTGGTCAGTGCCCGTCGGACACACCGAGGGTGAATGGATGACCGTTGTCGAACGTGAATGCGAGACCATCGAACCTATGGGGGCAGTTATCATCAGCCCCGATGACGTAAGTTGTGCTATCCGCACGACTCAGAACTGGAAAAGTCCTGGGCCGGATGGATTGCACAACTTCTGGCTAAAATGGTTTCGATGCTCGCACTCACGATTGGCAACGCAATTCCAACAAGCCCTCGAGCTCGGTTCCCTGCCACCTTCTTTAACAACTGGTGTAACCTTCCTGCTCTACAAGTCCGGTAGTACCACGGAAGCGAAGAACTACCGACCCATCACGTGCTTGCCCACACTGTACAAGCTCCTTACATCCATTTTGAGAGTAAAAATTAACACGCACATTGTTTCGAACAATGTTTTGGCTCCTGCTCAAAATGGATGTAGGGTTGGGTCCCGTGGTACTAAAGAGCTCCTCCTCATCGACATGACCATTTGCCAGCAAGTCCGGCGTAACAAAGGGGCCCTCTCCGCCGCTTGGATTGACTACAAGAAGGCCTATGATTCGGTGCCTCATTCATGGTTGGAAAGGGTCTTGGAGCTGTATAAAGTTAATGCAACTTTAAGATCCTTTCTCGGCGCGTGTATGAGGCAGTGGACCACAGTCCTTCGTCAACCAGGAGGCGGGGATGGCCCCTCTGGCCCGCAGGACTTCATAAGGATCGAGCGAGGAATATTCCAGGGTGACAGTCTGAGTCCCTTGTGGTTCTGCCTAGCTCTGAATCCCCTCAGTACCCTGCTGAAGGATTCAGGACTAGGTTGCCGGCTTCGGAGAGAGGGTGAAGTCATTTCTCACCTTCTGTACATGGATGATCTCAAATTATTTGCGCCAAATAGCCAAGACTTGTTGGAACTACTGCGAACCACAGAAGTTTTCAGTAGTGCCATCAATATGGAATTTGGTGTCGATAAGTGTGCGGTTATGCATGTGCAGCGGGGGAAAGTAGTAAATTCAACAAATTTACAGCTTTCTGAGACAATGTCGTTCAGATCTATCTCGGAAGCAGAAACCTATAAATACCTTGGTATGTCACAGTCTTTGGGTATTGAAGATATGGGAATTAGACAGGCGGTGAAGGAGCGCTTTTTCAGCCGGCTCACAAAAGTACTTAACAGTCTTTTGTCAGGAGGCAACAAAGTGCGCGCCTTCAACGCCTGGGTAATACCCATACTCACATACTCCTTTGGCATACTAAGGTGGACTCAGACGGAGCTGGACGCCCTGGATCGAAGGGTCCGTACACTGCTTACCACACATCGAATGCTACACCCGCGCTCATCAGTTATGAGATTGTACATCCCGCGGAGGTGTGGGGGCCGCGGCTTCCTAAATGCCAAAAACCTCCACAACCGCGAGGTGTTTGTACACCTCGCGGTTGTGGAGGTTTTTGAAACTATTTTCTTAGCAATGAGTGCGGGATGCATCGTGATGTGGTGGCAGTAGACCGGAACCTCACGCCGCTCTCCTTGGCAAAAGAGAACTGGCGCAGACCTGTGGTACTAAGCACCGAGGACCGCAGGGCGGTATGGAAGAGCAAGGAGCTACACGGGCGGTTCTACAAGGCCCTCACGGGACCTGACGTAGATCTGCTCGCGTCGGTGAACTGGCTACGATTCGGGGACCTCTTCGGAGAAACCGAGGGTTTTGCCTGTGCAATTGCTGACGAGGTTATCATGACGAATAACTACCGGAAATATATCCTGAAGGACGGTACGGTCGACATTTGTCGGGCATGCCGCCGTCCCGGTGAGTCACTCAGGCATATTATTTCCGGTTATTCTCAGATTGCTAACACCGAGTACTTGCACAGACACAACCTCGTAGCCAGGATTATACACCCGCAGCTTGCTCTTCAATACGGCCTTGTGGGCTTCGAAGTGCCTTACTATAAGTACACACCTGCGGCAGTTCTCGAAAATGGTCGTGCCACGCTCTATTGGGATCGATCTATCATCACGGACAGGACTATTGTAGCCAATAAGCCTGATATCGTGCTGATAGATCGATCGCAACGCCGGGCAATGCTCATCGACATCACGATCCCCCATGACGAGAACCTCGTGAAGGCCGAGAAGGACAAAGCCAGTAAGTACCTTGACTTGGCTCACGAGGTAACCGACATGTGGGATCTTGATTCGGCGATCATTGTGCCGATAGTTGTTTCTGCGAATGGTCTCATAGCGAAGAGTCTCGATCAACACCTCAAGAGGCTCTCGCTGGGTGGTTGGATCAAGGGTCAGATGCAGAAGGCGGTAATCCTGGACACGGCGCGCATAGTCCGGCGGTTCCTCTCCCTGTAGCCCTAACCACCGGCAGCTTGGGCCCGCCCCGTTGCCGGCGGCACCCTAGGTTAGGTTTTTTTTATAGTATGTTTATATGTATTTTATTTTTATAACCATATTATAAAATAACCTGACCTAAGAAGATGTATAAATAAAGATAATAATAACAATAATAATAATAAATAATATAATAATAAAATAGTATAATAATAATAAATCTTTATTAACCACCATAGGAAATACAATTTTACAGGCATATCCGGTATGTCCCAAACTAGGCTGAGCCTGTATCTTAGGACACAGACAAATACATACAATGAAACTGTTAAACTCACGTGTAAGTCATTACGCGCGATATATTTGGAGAGCACGTGTAGGTACACTGGTACAGTCAACAATATATGTATGTGGTCTCCCATTCTTCGACTTTAATACCATTGGATAGAGTCGAAAAGTAATAGACAAAATTTTTGTTGGCTGTACAGTCAAGTGCAAAAATAAGCATCGAAAGAAGCCGCTCATAAATATCTTACGACGTTCTTATTGGGTAAATATTTGAGCGTTTCAAGCGCCTAACTTTGGTGGCATCATTTTTGCCGAAGTTTCTAAACGTTTTAATGTCATACTTAGTCATTTGTATAAGGTACCGTGCCTCCTTCAAATGACAAAATAGCACATTGTAAAAAATAGAAACTTCGCCAAAAAAGATGCCACCAAAGTTAGGCGGTAGAAACGCTCAGATATTCACCCTATTACACAGAATTATAGTGCACTGGGACATATTTTTGAGCATTTTTGTATAGGTACACCTTATTTTGTTTTTGGCTGTACGTGCTGTGCGCACATCGCGATAGCAGTGGACGCATTGCTTGATAATGGAGACCTAACTACGCTCTCCGAAATGCTCATGTCACGCGTAGTGACTAGTGAGTTTAACCGGTGAATGAAATTTTTTGTCTCTCTCGTTTAAATAATTACGTGTATTAATAAAATTCAATTACGTGTACCTACATGCCTGAAACGGAAAAAAGCTCAAAATAGTTATCGCCACAGAGCTGGGTACCATGACGTACTAATTAGTTTAGGTTCAGGGAAAGGGACAGAGATATACGACTTGTATAGCCTTGTCCCTTTCTTTCGACCTAAACTGAATCGCATTGATACGTAATGGTAACCTTCCTGATATAGTTCTATAGTAATCTCTTTCGTGCATTTTCAATGACAAACGGCTCAATGAGGGTTTTCTCGAAATCGTATGCCACTAGTTGGCCCCACCAGCCGTAAGGTCCCGCTAAGAAACACAATTATGTAGCCCCAAAGAAAAACTAACTAGAAGGTATTTTTATTTTTTTATATAATTTTATTAACTCATACAAAACATTTAAACACGAAACTATAGGCATTCTGAGAATTTAGACAAGTCACCTGATGCCTCAGTGCTGCCGCCCTGGTGAACGTCATTTCAGAAAACTCTACGACTTTTAAATAGTTACCCAAGATCGAGTCAAAATAGATAATTTCCGATTCAGTCCGAAATGAAAATCGGTGCTCTTAATAAAAAATCTTGATATCTGTCTGAACGATCTTCTTATCTTATCTTAAAGTCTTCGTAATGTCTAGTCTTAAAGCTATGTCATTATCGGTTTTTTCTTTTTTTAACGTTTAAATCAGTTTTATTAACTAATAAACTGAAATAATGTACTTATTTAGGTATCTATCTCTATTGGGTACAGGGATGCTACCCTGTACACCACACACAACAAGGAAACAACACCCAATTTTCAATTCGTAGGTCATATTAGACTAGTAGGTAATAAAGAGAATAGGGCAGTGATACTAGGACCAGTGGATATGAATGACCCGATAAATTATTTTATTTTATTTTTATAGGATAATCAACAACTACAGTCAGACATTGAAAAAGTACAATTAAAACACCCAGGATAAAAAAGCTTATTATACCTACAGGAACACTACAGAGTTCATGGTGTTATTGCAAAGAAACGAAGAGTTTATGCATTTGTTTTACTACAGTCATCTTACTACTGTATGCTATTTAGGACTAGTTTATCCTATAGTATACGCTTTAGCATCAAGTAGGTAAAATTTGACTACATATGGCGCCTATTCAATAAAGTCAAATTATATCGGAGCATACGAAAGGTAAACAGTAGGCTTATGATGGTCCCGTGATTATCGTTGTTGCCGTCAGGTTCTATCAAGTATGCGAAAGTGACGAGTAGCACGATAAACGTTAAACACGTGACCATGATAAGCCAGCTGCCTTAGGTCCTTAACTTAGGTTAGCTTCCTTAGGTCTGAAACAGACTTGTGGCATCGTACTGAGGATGCTAGCGGTATTTCCTCACTGTATTGTGCTGCTGATACATTGTACAAAGAAGTCGCCAGCTCTCTGGCCTCGAGTTACATCAACTAGACATTTTGTGATTTCGGCAAGCAAATTCACGCTCTGGGCCAGCTGGATCTATGATACAATTTTCTAAGGTGGTGTTTGTCTGTTGTTCCAGATACCAGTAACAGGTCCTCCAGCAGTGGCTCTCGCCGGGGCTCTTCGCCGCAACAAGCTCAGGTTTATTTATTTATTTATTTAATCTTTATTGCACAAAAGAAAATCTTATCGTACAAAAGGCGGACTTAATGCCACAGAGCATTCTCTAACAGTCAACCTTAGGGAAAAACAGAAAAGAATGTAGGCGGTGCAGCTTGCAAACTTAATAAAAAGACATACTAAGATAGGATACATACATACATAAAATAATATACCTACACTTACATAATTAAAGGCGTAGTTATTTGGAGCAAGTTAGTCGACTCCTACTAATTTTACAACAAAAGTCATCGTCACCCTCATCATGACAGCTGGAGGCAACCCTCTCCCATGACTATGTGTATAAACGTATTAGGAGTTTAGGAGGTAAATGCCCATAATCGTCACACTGGGCAAGCGGGTTGGCAATCGTAGTAGTGTGTCCACTATAATGATGCCGCTGCTCATCATCAATCTGCAATAAACGACTGGCCAGGGACAGTTTAATCCCTTAGTCGACCCTTAAGGTACTGGTCTCACCGCGTGTTACTAAGCTATGAACTATCGGCTATAAACACTAACAAAAGATACGCATCTCTCGTGTAAATAAAAGAGACACGGGATCTCGCCCAGCTATGAGCTATCACCGCCGGGCGAGTATCGCTGTGTCGTAGTGCGTATCTTTTATTCGTGTTTATAGCCGATAGTTCATAGCTTAGTAGCTCGCGGTGAGACCAGTGCCTAAGACGCCTACGGAAAAAAAATAGGGTGGAAATTTCCTTGAAACCGCACGGTGCGCGACCACTAGGTTGCAAGGTGTGAGGATGAGCACCCAAATAATGTCTCGTCTCAATTCTCGAGGGAAGGTTGGTTGGAATGAGTACTTGAACTTGTCTTTTAACCATCTTTTAACATTCACGTTTATTATTTTAACATTTGAAGAGTACCTAACTTTAATTTCAATAGGAGCCCGATGGTGATGGAGACAGGGACCCTGACCTCATCAGCTCGCCTCCTCCGAGACAACACTACGACCGGGACTTCCATAATGCCAAGATTCCTACCATGGTAAGAAGCCAGGCCAAGCTAACCTGCTTAGTTGAGAATTACTCCGCAACCACATTTCGCAGACTTGTCCATAGGTAGACTCAGCAAATTAGTGAAACTTTTTGAGAGAGTCAGAACGGCGGGTGTACCCTCGCAAATATTTCAATGAATATAACAAAAAAAACACTAAGATTGTACCATTTAGTATCTCAACTTAAAAAAAATGTACCTTTACACGAATAAAGTTATTGCAATTTGAAGATACATCCGCCGTCCGGTCAGTCAGAACGGCAGATGTACCCTAAAGGGTGTCCTAGGGTGTGCACCCTGCACCTGGTGTCTCAAAAGTGTAGATTCGACTCCTTTTTTACCAGGGTAAAAGTTTTTTTTGATTTGAAGGTTCTTAAGCCCAAATGGCAAAAATGCCAATAAAAATGTCATATATTGAGGCCATGTTTTACGAGTGTCAGTAGCGTTTTAAAATTTGAGTGATAATGTTGTGTTTTGATCAGGCCACGCTCAGCGGCAGCGGGATAATCACTCACACCGCGCCATCCTACGAGGAGCAACGAGCCAGTCCTGCCCTACTGAGTCGAGCTAGTGGCACTCCAGGGGGAAGGAGTGTCCGTGATGATGGCTACTGCTCCGCTGGCAGTACACCACGGGCTCTGGGTGAGTCCAGTCTGACATTATGACATTACTAGTGATACCTGCAACAAGTATGCTGAGTAGAGCCAGCATTCCAGGAGGGAGTGTCCGTGATGATGGCTACTGCTCCGCTGGCAACACCACGTCCAGTCTGACATTTAATATGGCGTGCGGCTTCCATGTTTTATTTGTTCGTAGCATGTAAGGTACTATGGCTAGTTAACTTTCATTACACCTTCGACGTTGTTTACAATGAAAATGATCCGAGTGATCGTGATAATTGTTTTCATTGAGACTTTAACCTAAGTAAGGACCTCGACAAAGAGTATGATTTAGTGCCGTTTAGCGTAGAAACTTTAGGTTCATGGGGCCCCAGCGCACGCAAATTGTTTGTTGGAATCGCGAAACGTCTGGTTGATGTAACTAAAGACAGAAGAGCTGGCGACTTCCTCGCACAACGCATGAGTATTGTGATACAGCGAGAAAAGGCCGCCAGCATCCTCGGTACAATGCCACAAGGGCCAATCATACAATATAGGTTAGGTTAAGTATATTAGTTAGATTTAATATATGTACATAAATTGTAGTTACGAAAATAAATATTTTGAATAAGAAAAAAGAAAGACCTTTTGATAAATAGTTTTGCAATCGACCATATTGACAAAACCACCGCACTCAATACGGGCTACTGAAAAATATAAAAAACAAATCGTCATTAATCTCTAATCGTAATTTACGTAAAAACCTCGATGATTGAAATCTCCGAAATATCCCACGGGGACGGTATGACAGGTCGGCACAAATCTAAAATCATTGGAATTGTACACCAGTCAACGAAGACTTACTGTGAAAAAATACAATATTTTGTAAAAACTTTTGGTAATTTTGGTAGGTAAAAATTTATACAACAATAAATTGAATGGAACAAACAACATAGGTACTGTGTTTTGTTTTTATTTTTTTGGGTTTTATTTTAATTGCTAACGTTGTTTTAAGATATACTTAGAACGGAAACGGATTATTAAGACTAATAATAATGGACGTAGTTACGCGAAAAACGTTCCAACCCACATGAGTTGGTCATTAAAATCTAAACTTTCTGTTAAATGCAAAAGTCATCAATTTTTATGTCAAACTCATGTGGGTTGGAACGTTTTCGCGTAACTACGTCCAATTCAATAAAATAAATTAAATTATATTTTAAAACAACCTAAAAATGTAAGTAGCAAAAAAAACATTATCTCATGCCGCCCAGACACTAAAATTAACCCCTGAATTTTGAATGAACAGTGTAGGAAATATTTTTTTTTCTTCGAGGATACATTTTAATAGGCTGCAATCTTTTTTTCAATAGCAATTAAAGGTTCTAAATAAATTAAAAAAATGTTTCTACATTTCTTACAAACTAAGTAGTACTCGTTATTTCCAAAGTAGTTTTGAGCGTTGAGGATATCCAAAAAAGTGTCCCAACGCAATTCTGAATTAAATGTAGAACCCATAGAAAACTGTTGAGATTTTCGTACATAAATATTCCTTGTATACTGGAGTAGGCACAGAAGCAAATGGCACGGTTGAGCGGGCATTTCGATTGCATCGGACAAAAAC
>JALPQI010003338.1:0-79826 GCA_025490895.1 Thaumatotibia leucotreta
TAACTTTATCTTAAGTAAAGGTTTTTATAACGACTACAAATTGTCCGCCATTACTAAGCCGCCATTACTAGTCCGCCACTTCGTTTGTACCGTTTCCACGATGTAACATCCATGGTTTTTTTCTTTGAAATAGTACTGTGATGCCCACGAAATAGCGACTGATGTTTTATAATATTAATTTCAAATCGACTTTGAATTGCATGATGTTTTATAACCGTAACTTAAAATCAATTTAAAAACATATAGTTCAATAAAAGGAATATAACGGGTTCGGCAACAACTAAAGGTTTTTCAAAGTTTTTGTTTGACGTTAATATAACCAACTGTTGAATAAAAGGTAGATAACAGTCCCGCTGATATCTTTTTGTCATATTGAAGTTAACCTCAATACCGCTATATAACTGTCAAGATAAGGTTTTATGATATCACTTATACAACAATAAAATTATGTAGACGTTGTAAAAATGACCTTATTACGACGGTTCTGTTTTTTCAAAACCCTTTATAAGACGAAAACGTTTATACGACTTTGAACATCATTGAGTAAACGTTTTCTTTAAAACCTCTACATGATTTTTGTATAATTAAGTCGCAAAAACGTTTATTTACCATAGTAATTAGACTATTTGGTAGGACGACTAAACTATCAGATTTATAACGTTTATTTGACTAACAGGTTAACTAAAAATGGCTATAAAACTCTTATATGGCTAAGGGTCGTATAACTCTTGATTTATATGACTTCTTTGCTAGTTGGGTACTTCGTAAAACGAAAGGTCACATTGGTAGAAAAAAAATGTTTATCTATCTTATTATAAGAAATCTGCATCGCTCGGCTACTCGGTCTTGATCAAGGTCTTGATTAAGACGAGTGACTGAGCGCTGTAGGTAACAGGCATCAGCCGCGAAAGCTGAGCACGTGGGTTCGATTCCCACTCTTGGTCGTTTTTTCTTTGGTAGGTATATGACATCCAACATTTATAATTTATATTTTGTATGTTATGTCATGTTACCCGTCGTGAATCTTTCACTTAATGGTCTCATCGGAAGATCAGCGATGCTCATGCTGAGATGAGTCCATTTCGTGGCACATTTTCTTTTTCTTTTGTATACTGTCATATCTACTTTGTCCTTTTAATGTATGTAATGTGTGTCACGAATAAATTAATTTCTATTTCTAAACCACTAATTGGAGTTCGAGGCCAAAGAATCTACGAAAATATTGCCACAACAATGAAATGTTCTTACAGTAGTCAATAATTATTTTCTAGAAACAGACGTTGTGATGTCTTATTTATTGGTAATTTTAATTCTTTAATTTATAGAAACAATATTATTTACTTATTTTCACGTAAATATGAAATATTTTAATAAAAACTTAATTATCCGCAATTATTAGTAACAAAGTTGGTATTGCGCTGGTATCACCTCAGGTGTTAATAACATTTGGTACAGCAATTTAACTACACATAAATTAAAACCCTATTTCTGCATACGTTTAGAAAATTGCAGAATAATATATTGTAGCGTGCTTTATGTTCACATTTCGTATTCGTAAAATTCCTTTGACCTACAAATTTCTTTGGCAGTGCTATAGTTCTCCATTTAAATTATCGTACAGATCTAACGATCTTTGTTTTCTTCCGTAGGTTGTTAACAAAGTGACCCACTTGGTTCAGCCATGTTTAGCTTCGCTACCCCATCATCAAAAAATGAAATTCCAAATGAAATATACTGGGTGAAATGTTATAAAACACAATATACAAAATCATATTTTCTGGATCTACTCATGATTACAGTCAAGTTTTATTATGGGACCAGCTTTGAAAAAGTTACCACTCAGGAGGATAAGTGATGAAGAAGACAAATAAAAAATAAAATACAAAAAATGCTTTCATTTTACATTTCCAAATTTCTTTCCCACAATTTAAACCGTAATAAGGCAGGGGGTTTAGTAATTTAACCATACCTACCGTCTTAATAAATATGGCACGCTGTCGTTTGTTTTCACTGGTAAGTAATTCAACTTCTTTTTAAAATAGGCTTTGAAACGTTGGCTCTTATCATTTTAAGTTCTTTACAAGAAAATTTTGTCATTTCTATGTTAGTTAAGAGAAAAGACAAGTTTTTAGGTATTTACGTGTTTTTAAGAAAATCTTAGTTGTGACAGCCATAATAAACAAAAAGGCGTACAAATATTACGGAGGTATATAATGTTTTTATTAGGAAATATTTTAAATAAATTAATTAAATAACAAAAAGGTTGTGGAAACCTGAAAACTTTATTTGACAATGACATAAGAGACTTTGACAGATTTGACAATAACGCATCTGTCGTAGTTTCGTTGGCCTCGAACTCCAATTACTGGTATATATAGTATTAAATAGTGTGACTACTGGGAAAAAAACAAAAACACAAATCAAAATATTTATTTATTATTTATTTTATTTATTGGAGAAACAACAGAAGCAGTGACAAAACATGTAGTATACATATACAGTGGTAATTCATTAGGTGTTCACATACCTCCTTAAATGCTCCCACTAAGGACACATACAGTTTATATATTATAAACTAAAACTAATGCTACGGTAAACTAAACAAAAAGACCGCTGCCACTCAGTCAACAAACAAAGTGAATCTAGTTAAGCTTACATAATATTTTAACAATCTGTCTCAGCTAGTATATTCAGTATTTGTTTTTGGAAACGTAGTCTACCAGTACTACTGTCTACTGACGCGAAGAACTTATTGTAGGAGCTGCACAGACGACGCAGTGGTGCGCGTTTACCTGCATTGGTTGAGTTGGTCGGGATGGCGAATAAGGTATTAGAACGCGACGTACAGCGCGAAGGGACCCTAAAACGTATATTTTCGAGCAACTCTGAACAGTCATAATTATTTCTACAAATGTTAAAAAGAACCATCATATCAGAGCATTTCAATAATTTGATTTAAGCTTTCACAATTACTTCAACAAAACTAATATTAAATTCACGTTCGAATTAAATACTTCTAACCGATTCATTTTTTCATACATTGGAGCGACAATGGTGCTCAAAAATATCTGAACAAGATCTCTAACGCCATAACAATAGAGTCCTGTAGCCGTACCATGAGTTTTTCAAATACACTTTGTTGTTTACATCATCAGCCTATCTCAGTCCACTGCTGGACGTAGGCCTTTCGTATTAACTATGCGTATAGACGCATTAAGAGGTAATTGCCCATAATCGTCACGCTGGGCAAGCTGTGTAGATAAACAAATAATTGGTACATGTAATCTCTAGATAAAAAGCTTTAGATGTTTCGTGTTTTCTGTGGTATGTTACCATATGTTTGTACTTTTTAACCGACTTCGAGAAAAGGAGGAGGTTCTCAATTCGACTAATTTTTTTTTCTATGTGTATTACCCGATATCTCCGAGAATCGTGAACCGATTTATTTATTTTTTTGTGATCGAACGTGTATAACCCCGAGATGGTCCCGTTGGCACAAAGTTGCGGTTTGATGATGGGATCTTGGAGAAATCGAGGGATCTCTTCAAATGTTATAGTTACATGTATGGCGCTTTTGGTAATTTTCATTCATTTACCAGAATTTGCATTCAGAAAGTAGGATTTGAGGAAACCGATGATGGAAACAAATCGGGGATCTTGGACAAAATCGGTTGAAGTTAGTTTTTTAAATTTTTAATTTGGTGATAGGTTTATTAGTCTATACATAGATGTATTATTTTTTCAAAAACAATCGAGCATCGCGGCTGTAAAATTAATGGTAGTGAAAAAAACTTATATGAAGGTGTTACCTAGTAAAAATCTCATACATAATGATTATAATGATCAAAATAATTTCATTAGTTCCACCAAACCAGTCTCCAAGTATTACAGCGACATGGTATCCCTAAACATTAAATCCATGGTCCCACGACGCATGGTCACCCGTGGTCTCACTAGTCGTTTGATGTGCGCGCGCGCCGCTCGCCTGTACCGCCTGTGGACCCTCCGGCGCAGGTTCAAAGTGTTTAGGAGGCTGTTTCGAAAATGAGGTGGTTCGCGTTCGGGGTTTTGGTATGTACCAATTTTTTGAAGTTTTTTTTTTGACATTTTATAACCCGAAAATTTTTTTGGATCTATTTATGGATCGTGCCGTGTGTTCCTAGTTCCTTGATAACAATAGTTTGTTATTGATTATTTTGGTAATATTGTTTTAATGCTTTAGATATATTTATACGTATAGGTAACTCAGTTGAGAGTTTTATATAGGAAGTAGATGTACATTTGAAATTGTTTTCTTAATAGTCTTTTATTATCACTTACTTCTGTTTCTCCAATAAAGAATAATAAAAATAAAATGTAAGTCTCTGTTTTTTTTTTAACTTAAGGGAATAATTTTTCAATGTTTTCACATATCAGGCATTTTTTTCTGGTTTGACCTTGCACCTAAATTTATTTACAAATATACTATAGTAATAGTACAAGATTACAAAGTAGAAGTAATACTTTAAATAAATGAAAAAAAGTATAAACAAAAATTATTTATTTTTAACTAAATTAGTTACCTAGGTTTAATTTTATATCAGTAATTGGATCGCTAGTTTTTTTAATACTAAAACCTACCTCTTGAAACTCTCTATCGATTATCAAACCCGCATCAAAATCCGTTGCGAAGTTTTAAATATTTAAGCATACATAGGGATATAGGTATAGAGAAAGCGACTTTGTTTTATACTATGTGTCCACGGAGAAAACATGTCCAGTGCTTAAAAAAATCAGGGCAAATGCACACCTCAATCTGTGTAAAGTAAAGTGTTTTTCCTTCTGTAATTTGAATTGACTAGACATGTTCTTTCCGTGGACCATTCATGTAGTGAAGTGATAACATAGTATAAACTAACTCGTCATCATACCTTTTATCTAGTGGAAAATGAATAGTACATTACGTTACAAGTGCGAAAAAAATTAAGTTCGAAACGAGTAGAGATCAATTAAAGCACGACTGAAGGGAGTGCTTTAAATTGACACGAGTTACGAATTTCGTTTTCTCACCAGTATCGTACGACGTTTTTCAGTACATATGGCCCTCCGAAGATTTCAACCTGATGTACAATGAACCATTTCTCGCACTAGCGCGTAAAAAAGCGCCATCTGTACTGAAATAGAAGTTTTTCGTTTTTCCCTAGTATTTAGACATAATTATGCCTATCTTTGTATGGATTTGATATATTTCTTTCCAACGTGTTCTACGTCTGGTGGTGGCTATGTGATGTAGGTTAGTTTGTTTATGTATGATTAGAATGTTAACAATGGATGTTTATAGAATTAACACTTATTCACTATAAATACAACCTAATATAGCAACATAAGCAGCTGTAAAACATTTAGGTATAATTTGTAACAACACAATAACGCCAAGTTGATCTGGCTACGGAGAAAGAAAACACGAAAGTCGTCCTAAATTGTCCTTCAAGAACGGTCCTGAAATTTTCATTGTTAAATGTCACCCCCTAGTCAATAAAAAATACTAAAAATAGTTATGTTAGGCCCATAAAAGTTTTGGTTGGTAATATTATATTTCCATTTGTCAAAGATATAAGCGCGATGTTGAGAAAAGTAAAGCGCTATTGTTCTGCCCATCGCGGCACAATTTGACAATTTTGGGAGCATTTTTATTTAAACTCGCGTTTGACGTCCATGTTTATTTATAATAGTAATATGGTCGCAGTCTGGAAGTCTTCATCGTCGAGTATAAGTTTTATAATTCATTAGATATTTATTTACCAATCTTCATCTTCGCTAAAAATATCTAGCACGAAAGTTGAATAACTTAGTGTTTCTTTTTTATTATTTATAACTTGTTTATTATACCTGTCTGTAAGTTTCATAAGAACGAATCACACGTAATAATAAGTAAAAAAAGAATCTTGCACTAGTAATTAATCTATTAGTGCAAGCTTCCGTAGCCTAGTTGGTAATGATCCGTACGCTCCGCGCTCGCGAGTCGCGAAGCGTGAACGCGAGCTCAGTGCTTGATAATGAAGACCCAGGGCCTATTTCTCAAAAGCTTGTAACTTTGAATACAAGCTGAAGTCCTTATCTAATTAATGGTGTTAAAAAGAGACTACCACTTGTCATACAAGTTACAAGCTTTTGAGAAACGGGCCCCTAGGTGCTCCGAAACATGTCGCGCGTAGTGAGTTAACATTTTAATTATCTATATTTTATAGATAAGTCATTCATTTATTAATAACTTATGAAAATAGTAACATAGATACATATTATCTAATAGAGGCGTGAGTTATTTTCATCATTAAAAAAATCGCGCCACGAAAAAGTTTGCGGACCCCTGATCTAAACTATCTAATTAAACACATGGGTATAAAAAACCTGCTAATCCACGACATGTGAAAAAGACCATAAATCGCCGGATTGGATCGGAGACCGCAAAAACATCGTCACGACAAACGCTTATCCAGGTCACCGAATTCCGTGATATTGAACTGTTTGGTACAAAAGGACATAACTGCAGTATCTAGAATTTATGGTTGAGTTATTAATTTTATCTCCTTAAATTTTATCATGTAAAAAACATTTTGAGAACCCGTTTACTCACTTCGTACTTTTGTACATTGTGAAAAATACTAGACGCTTTAAAATGGTTTTTAAATTACGGCTGGATTTTATTTTATAATTTATTTTAAATATTGATTAATATTTACTACCTACTCTAAAATGTAAATGAATGTGAATCTGAATCAACTTTTTTTTGTTATTGCTATGGTTACAGTCGCCTGATTCACGCTGGTTTTATGCGAAATGATTCTTCTTAAACTATGCTAACTCATTTTCTGTATGTAATTTCAATGATTCAGTAGACATAAATAAAAGGATGTAAAAAAGTACAGGACAGGCGAATAATTATTTTTTGTTATGCATGAAAATTGAGAATTACCGGTCTTAAATTCGAGGTATTCAATCAATCGTGACGGCATTATTTTAAAGCATTTCGCTAAGGTCAAGAAACGTTTGTATATCATTATGTAATAAATAATGGACGCTAGTATATTTTACAGCCTCCGTAGCCTGGTTGGTAGTGGCCCTTCCTATGAAGCTGGAGGTTCCTGGTTCGAATCTTGGCGAGGGAATTTTTTGTGTATTTATTTATCACAAATATTTGCTCCTTGGTCATGACTGTCTATGTATTTATGTATCTATATGTATCTATCTATTATATATTTCGTCCCCGGGTACCCACATCACAAGCCTTAATTGAGCTTACCGTGGGACTAGGTCGATTTGTGTAAGATGTCCCAAGATATTTATTTATTTATTTACACGGGAGTGCGTATCTTTTGTTCGTGTTTATACCTATGGGTAGCTTAGTAGCTCGCGGTGAGACCAGCGTACCAGTAATTTCAATGATTCAAAAGACATAAATAATAGGATGTAAAAAAGTACAGGATAGGCGAATAATTATTTTTTGTTTCCGTGTTTAATGCGTGAAAATTGAGAATTACCGGTCTGAAACTATTCAATCGAGACGGCTTTATTTTGAAGCATTTCGCTAAGGTCAAGAAACGTTTGTTTATTATGTAATACCGCAAGGTACGCCAGTATATTTTATAGCCTCCGTAGCCTGGTTGATAGTAGGCCTTCCTATGAAGCTGGAGGTTCCTGGTTCGAATCCTGGCGAGGGATTTGTTTGTGTATTTATTTAGCACAAATACTTGTTCCTTGGTGTCATTGATTTAAGTATCTATAATAGATGTATGTATCTATCTAAGGAATATACTCTCGCCTGTTACCCATATCACAAGCCTTAATTGAGTGGGACTAGGTCGATTTGTGTGAGATGTCCCAAGATATATTTTTTTATATCTCGTGTTCTTTCACTCTCACACAAAGTTTTATACAAGAGACTGCACATGTTATATCTATTAATACTTCCTTAAACATTTACCAAGATACTTAAAATACTCCGGTATGAAGAGGAACTTCAAAGTAAAGTAATGAAAACTCAAACACAGGAAACTTATTTTCGTTAACCTTTGAACTTCATCCGGAAATAAAGTATCTATTTAATATTGTGTGGGTAGCTACCGTACCACCGCCAATTCTGATATTTTAGTGCATTTGTCACTGTCTCTCAAAAGAAGGCGTCATTGGACTGACAGAGACGAAATTAAATCCTAGAAATTTACAGATTCAGAAATTTTGCTGTAGGTCTGCTTGGTTCATTGTAAATTTTTTGGTAAAAGGAGTCATGGAGGGCAGTTCCTCCGCTACAGGGACTTACTAAAGCGCAACCTTAAAGCCGCAGACATTTCATCAGAGCGATGGGAGGAATTAGCTTCTATGAGACCGGAATGGCGTAAAAGAGTTGGTGTAGCCTCATTTGAAGAGGCTCGCCTGGAACACCTGGACCAAAAGCGTCATCCCCGGAAAACCCGACCTAAGCCCTCCTACGCTTACACATTCAATAATGATGGCCAGCTCCATTGTGCACAGTGTGACCGGATATTTAAATTAGGAGGTAAATGCCCATAATCGCCACGCTGGGCAAGCGGACTGGCGATCGCAGTAATGTGTCTGCTGCCCATCATCAATATTTATCAAATAGTCGTCAGTGACACTTCAATCCCTTAGTCGACTCTTATGACACCCGCAGGAGTTGGGGTGACAAATGTATTCTTACTGCCGTCACCACACGGCCAAATTCGGATTTGCGAGCCATAATACTCGTACGTGCTCATCAGAGTAAGTTGTAGGGATATCCGTCATCGGTCACGACTAGGAGAACTATATATATATATTTATTTTTTACCTTTTGAACGTTCTAAATATAATATACTGTACACTCTATCAATTGGAAACCTAGGCCACTTAGAAACCTTGTCAAATAACGTTATCAATCAGATTTTAAGATATTTCAAACTACTTGTCATTTTGAAATGGTTCTAAAGCCGCCTAGGATTCCAATTAGTTGACCGTATCTACTAACTTTATTAATGCTACCTCAATAGAACGATACTCGTTATTATGTCAGCCTCCTTAGCCTACCTAAGTAGCATAAAAAGCGGCTTAAGATAGACATATTAGAATATCTCTACGCATAAACGCTTTTTAAATCGCTTTTTACCTAAGGGAACCAACCCACATGATTTTTTCATTTTAGTTATCACCTTAAATCAAAACAAACAAGTCAATCTTTAACCTGACAAATTCGTATGGATTGGATCCTTTTTGCAGAACTACGTCCAAATATACCCTTCCACACATTAATCCAATCCACACGAATTTGTCAGTTTAAAGATTGTTTGTTTTGATTTAAGATGTTAACTAAAATGAAAAATCATGTGAGTTGGTTCCCTTTTGGATAACTACGTCCATTTGAGATCTACGAACTTTGTAGATGACGAACATACCCTTAGCTAAAAATAGACTTTTGAGTTAATACTGTTTTGATCTAGGTGTGCGATATAGTTACTAGGTAATTTAAGATTTCATTGTCCATTTGATGTCTGTCAAATAAGTGTGACAAGACTAAGACAACACAGTCATAAAATCGTTTCCTAAAATGCGTTTTTCATCAATAAAAATAAAGACATTTCATCTTAAAATAGACGGAATCCTGCAAACTTTCTACGATATTTTTGACTTCAAATTTGGTCAGAAATTCGCTGTAAATAATTTCGAAAACATTGTAATTTTTTTGTATTTCTTTGAACGTTTGAGAAAAGCACTATACATGCCTCGGCGTGAAAACGGATTCCCGGCCTCGTTACCTATCCATATACCAATCCTATAATACCAACTTGGCCAGAAATGTAATGTACTATTATTCCCTTCCCTCGTGGCGACATTGTATAAATACTCGAGTACATTTTCTGTAATACATGATACAATCAATATCCGTTACCGTACGCAAACTTGTTTCCACAATTCGTATTAAAAAACGCTTATAGACAGAAAGTTCCCTTTTAACTTGTTTTTGCTACATATTGGATTCAAGACATGGACTTAATACTTCGAAAGTACTCAATCTTACGACTGGTTTTTGAATAATTGAAAAGATTAATGATATATCATTATTTTGCACGTGTTTTTATTCACTTTTACTTCACTGTGCTTTTTGTCTTCAATTCAATAAATATGAATACACAATTTAAAAAATACTGTTACAATTTTCATATATTTAAATACGTACAAAGAATACAATATACATATACATACAAACCATAAGTACCCGCTACTAAACTACTACGAATCCTATTTACGGTTTTAAGAATATATGAACCCAAAAATATGTAGGAAATTAAATTCGCGTATTAATTTTGACAGTTTGTTGGACCTTGCATCACAGTGCTTCCGACTCACTGCCTCTAGTGGGGTCAAACTCAAAATCATGTTATGAGTCTTTTGCGGTAGACATTTTAAAAGTTAAAGGCTATGAGAGTTAATTTTCTTATTAAACCCTTATTGTCATTTAAAGGCACTCCTTTCCTATTGAATTGTATGATAAAAATCACGACTACACTCCTAAAAGCTCTTGCTATTGGCCACAGGAAAGAGAGGCTCTACAGTTCAGCTGAACACGCACTTTTTCTTTCCTGTGGTCGATAGTTAACAGCCTGGACAGGTATTTAGTAATGATTTTTATCATACAACGCAACGAAAAAGGAGTACGTCTTAATGAAGATAAGGCTTTCATAAGAAAATTAAGCTTTATAGGCCTTAACTTTTAGATTGTCCACCGGAAAGACACCGAACATGGGTTTGTGTTTGACCCAGTGGCAGAAAAAGTATCCTCATTGGAAATCCTCACTGGCAGCACTACTATCATATCAAAGAGTTCTCTAAGGCCAGGCCACAAGCCGTTTTCCCTACCCCATCCTTGACGCCAATGGACCTGATCCGTAGTCGCGTCACGTCGTGTCACTTGATACGCGTCACGGCATTGTTATAAAGTTGTGTAAGTGTTATATGTTGATCTATGTTTGTTTTGGTGTCTATTCGGGAAGGAGTGATGGCAAAAGATTAATACTTAGCTAAAGACATTCTGAGTAGGTAGGTACTTATTATTATATGGACGGTCTATGATTGTTTTGGTGTCTATTTGAAAAGGAGTCATAGCAAAAGATAAATACATAGCTGAGCAAATCTCAAAAAGGTTAGACATTTCAACCCTTGTCAAAATTAAAAAAATCATGCGTTCTAGCTTCCTCGCCGTTGTGTAGAGCAAAAATATTCTGAAGGTTATTAAAAAAAATACAAAAATGATTAAAAAATATGTTTCTTATAAAAACAAAAAGACTAAAAATAATATATATTAGGAAAATAAGCCGCTTATCGTCGTTCCCGGTGCAAAAGTGACCATAACACTCGCAGCGATTCCGCGTTGAATAGCCATGGACAGCCGTTGCACCAGGAACGACTCTGAGCGAGGATGCTCTCCTTTTTATCGGAGACGACCGATGTCTCCACCGCCACGGGAACAAAAATATAGCTCGGCCCAAGGGTCAAATAAAGACATCGATTTTGAAAAAATATAGTGGGCTGGTAGAATCCGTGATGTTGAGCAAGATACACCACATTTCCCAAAATGCCCCAAAATTTGTATGGAATATTCCCTTTTTTACTAGATTCCTATACATTCCTGGTAACAAAAAAGTAGCGTATAACACGAACGAAGTGTTACCTCTGTCTCGCACTTGTGAATTCGCACGTAAGTCGTAAGTGTGACAGAGAGGCAACAGTTTTTGTAAGACCCCTTTGTCGTAAGCTTACGCGACTAAGTTAAGATCCGTTTGTCGTTAAATTACAAGGATTGCCCTATTGAAGCTATCTATCTCCATGAGCGACGGTGATTTATTGCCATCAAAAGCTATCTGCTCGTTAGTGTGACAAAAATACGCTTTCTGAGAAACTGGTAACAAATCTAGAAAATTATCTAGACTTGACTTCAATCGCAAATGTAAAGGTGGACACATTTTTTTATTCTGGAGCGGTTAAGTAATGTCCGAAACCATTACAATAAACTTATTTCGAACATAATCTGCCCCGCCGTTTTTGAATAACTACGGAACCCTACACTGAGCCTGGCCCGACATGCTCTTGGCTGGTTTTTTAAGAGTAAATCTAACATGTAGAAGACAGCGCTCTCCGTAAATGTAAAAGTTCATAATGTCCGATGATGGCGATTGTAGCTAATTTGCAAAAACCTCACGCACAGAAAACATGTTTCTTTGACGACTTTGCCCAAATTTCACTGCCATAGTTGAGGTCAAAGCAGTACCTTGACTTCGTTTGACGTGCTTTGATTTCCAGAGCGATACTACAGAATAAACTTCCTTGTTACATTAATAGAATATGTAGCAACCGTATGAACTTTTTAGAATCTTTCTTGAAATGGGTGTTTGCGAATTTAAAAATTAATTCTGATATTTTAATGTAGTCGTTAAGACATCCATAGCTTGGTTACCGTACTAATTGTACTATCTATGTTTATAATAAAAATACTTGTAATTGGCGAGCTCATGATTTATATTATTATGTAGGTATAAATAATAGGTGCGAGGATTTTTTGTATTTACCCATATTTATACAATTATCGAAGTATTGACTGGTAATGACTAAATGCCTTAAGTATTGTGTATCTTTTTTAGAAAAGATAAATTAGACGAAATAAATTTAAATATTTGGTGTCATATACCAAAAAAACATACTATTTATCATCCATTCATGGTATTTTTTTATGTATCCTGGACTTAAAGTAAGTCCAGGTACTATGGAGCTGTGTTAAATTTTCACATTTTATTTAGGTATTTATTTAAACTTATAAAGCAAGTCCAGTTTCTGATTACTAACTGCTGTGTAGTATAAAAATGGAGGGTTATTTTACCCCAAACTGACTTTGACGCTACCCTCGTCAGTGCCTCACCTTTACCCAACGGTTTAACAATGGCAGATTTACTCAATTTTCTAAGCTTTTTATACCACAAACATACCGTCAGTTAATACCGTAGTAAGCTTACGAGTACCTATGTCCCGGCGTTAATCGTTATATCGCTTTTGCGTTTACAAGTTGGAACGTGACAGCAACTAACGACAGACGACTAAAACCAGCGGTCCTACCGTAATCGGCGAACTACTCATATTTCGTGAAATTGTCTCTGTCACTCAAAAAAAAAAAACCTTGGGACATCTTGCACAAATCGATCTAGTACTACGAGCTTGTGATGTGTGAGCGTAAAAATATATAATAAATATAAGAGATAGATACATATGTATACATAAATGTTAAATACATAGACAGCCACGACCAAGGAACATAACGTTATAAAACAAAGTGTAACAAAGACAACGTTATAGAATATTAGAATGTGAAAGTGGGAAAGATAACACCATAAGTTGAGTCACTAGTTCACTACCAACTACCAACTACCGCGAACTACGAATGAAGTTTTGCATCTCTCGCACACGTGAATTCATACGTAAGTGTGACAGGGAGGCAAAATAAATTATCTTTGTTAAAATTCGTCTACACTACATTGTGTTTGAAATAAACGTGACATTTCTCATATTTTGTGGAACAACTCAAATTCTTTTATCAAATATTTTAAGAGTTGTGTTTTTAAGTAGTAACACTACCCTGTACATATACAGTGTGTGGTCTTTAACACGGGAGAAAAATGAAATGAGTGACTCCTTAGACTATCAGCAATAATCCTGTAAAGGTCCCGGTGTTTCAAAGTGGTTAAGTTCGGAGATATTGTCATTCAAAGCTATGGACCTTTAGTACTGGATCTTGGCATCACGATGTCGTAGCTTGTCAGTCGCAAGACATCTTGATAGTATACCAGGTAGGAAGTCATAACAATAATTTTGTTTGCATTTTTACACTAATTTGATACGGTTTTAAAAAAAAAATTGTACATTTTTCAATGATTCAAAAATGATAAGTTATTGATAACTTTTAATTCAAGTAAATGAACCCATAATAATGAAAAATACATGAACAAGAAATTACAAATTTTTTTTTTTTTTTTTTAATTACAATATGTGGAAATGATTGTTGATCAGCTTATTAATGCACCGTTTAAATTTTCACCCCGGTTGTAGGCCACACACTGTATAAATTTAAATATTTGATGCCATATACCAAAGAAAAACTACCGAAGGTTACCAACGCTGGAACCTGTATTTGAACCCACGTTCTCAACTTTCGCGGCTGATACCTAAACCACTCGGTCACTCCAGAGTCTATGCACAGGAAATCTAATATTTATCTTCATCACTGTGTTTTTGTGATAAGAATGTGTTTTTTCATTTTGTTTTTCAATATTCATTGTGTTCTTTTCATCAGCAAGATTAACGATTCGTATAATTTTACGTGGACGAAAAGTGTTTACATTTGTGATGCGAATCATGTTTTTTAGCTGAATGAATTCTGTTTACCTTTGGAGCTTAAATCCGGCGAAAAATTATTTGTTCGCGGACTTAACATGCACAGTCAGCGAAACGAGTGCTTTACCACTTCAATGTCTATTTTGTATGTTAAAGTCTAACCCCCTTATTCATAAACGTTTGTTAACTTAACAAGCCGCTAATAATTGTTTGTCCCTTTTGCTCTTATGGACACATTGTTAAGACCGAAAGGGACAAACAATTATTAGCGGCTTGTTAAGTTAACAAACGTTTATGAATAAGGGGGTAAGGGTGCAGCTCCACTGACGCAGAGCGGTGCTAAATAGACCAATTACATTCTTCAAATTCGAATCCGAAACACTGTGATGCGGTCTCATTGGCCGAGCTCACACAGCTCCGTTCCGCTCCGCGTCAGTGGAGCCGAACCCTAAAGCTCGATTTCTGTAAACTTTTATTTGAAGAATAACGCTTACTCTCGGGTAGGTGATGTCAAAGTCCATAGTAATTCGACACTAGTGTATGATCCGTACTAGAGATGCAACGAATTGTTGTTCGGCCGGATACCGGATACCGGATATTCGGCCTGACCAGCGGCCGAATATTCGGTATCCGGCCGCCGAATGTTTGGCCGGCTGAGCTATACCTATTTTGAGTTTGAGTTTAGAAGGGGGCGCGTCGTGCAAATTTCGACACTTTTGTTTTGTAGCTCGGGGCCTGACTTATCTTGTCACCAGATTCGAAATTATTGCCATAATTTTATCCACCTACTGTTTTTAAGTTACAAAAAAAGTTGTATAGATAGGAAATTGGGCTATAGAAAAGAGGCACGAAAAACTGCTATAACAATCACTACACTGTTATCAAGGTAGGTGGTAGGTGTTAACTTTCCACCGACTATGTAGCTTATGACAGCCACTGCACCAACTCGTGACTTACGCAAATTTATATTTCCTCTTTTCCATAGCAATTTGACACTAGTATATGATCTAGTAATGTCAAAACTCCATAGTAATTTGACACTAGTAAATGATCTAGTAATGTCAAAACACTATAGTAATTTGGCACTAGTATATGATCTCGTAATGTCAAAACTCCATAGTAATTGGACACTAGTATCTGATCTGAGAGCGAGGGTAAGCGTTAAAAACATTGAACTGAAGTATAAATAGACTCAGCACGTCTGTACTATTAGCCCATAAAATTTAATTACACCATAACTTAGCCAGTTGTATCTTTTTCTTCTTTTCATCCTGTTACCCTGTGTTGGATAAGGCTCGAATCATTTTCTTCCACTGGCTTCGGTCCTGGGCAGTTTGGGTCACCTCATCCCACCCCATGCCCAACACACTCATCTCCTGCTCCACGGATCGGCGCCAAGTGAATTTAGGGCGACCATGCATCCTCTTGACAGGCATCTTCCAGTTGTATGCGTATGAGTAATAGGTCTGAAGTGCTTTATTAAAGTCGACAGTCATTTTTAGGGTTCCGTAGCCAAAATGGCAAAAACAGAACCCTTATAGATTCGTCATGTCCGTCTGTCCGTCTGTCCGTCTGTCACAGCCGATTTACTTGGAAACTATAAATGCTACAGTAACGAAATTTGGTAAGGATGTGTTTTGTATGAACCGCTACAGGATTATGATACTAAATTGTAAAAAAAACCATTGGGGTGGGAGCCCTCCATATATGTAACTGAGGGATAGAAAAAATTTTTTTGCTGTATATAAGCGTGTGGGGTATTAATAGAAAGGTCTTTGAAAATTATATGAAGGTTTATAAATCTCATTTTTATTTAAGCAAATAGTTTTCGAGATATCAGCTCTCAAAGTCTGAAAAATGTGTCCCCCCCTCTATTTTTGAACTACGCGATATCAAATTCTAAAAAAAATATATGTTATGCACATTAATAAACTCTATCAATGATTTTTGGTTTGATTAAATTATCTCCTATAGTTTTTGAGGTAGGTTGATTTAACTGTATTTTTTTAAAAATAAATTTATAATGGTATGGAACCCTCTGCGCGCGAGTCCGACTCGCACTTGGCCGGTTTTTTTTACTTGATTTAATCTACGTATTTCTATTTCCAGCTGCTGCAGCTGTCCTGCCAGTGCAGCAGTCGAGCCTTTCCGGAAGAGAACGTGAGCGTGTACACAGCGAACAATACCAGCGGGCTGGGAGACGTCTACCACCAGATTGCCAACAATATTGCTGAGAGGATCACGTCTCCTATTTATAGGTAAGTTTGCCCCTGCCTCTTCTTCAGTTGGATACAGGTCTTTGCCAGTGCCGACTGTATCTTCACAACAATATCAGTGGACATGAGAGCGTATAGGTACTCCGATCGCTGAGATGGTAATCTCTCATATAATGCAGCTGTTCTGGTAGTGCAGTCCAGTCTTCTCAGAAGAGAACTAGCAGCCTTGGAGACGTATACCATCAGATCGCCAACAGCATTGCTGTGAGGATCACGTCTTCTATTTACAGGTGTGTACCTGTATCTTAATTTACCTGTGTACACAGCGAACAACACCAGCGGGCTGGGAGACGTGTACCACCAGATCGCCAACAATATTGCTGAGAGGATCACGTCTCCTATTTACAGGTAAGTTTCCCCCTGTCTCTTCATCTACCAGTTGCATACAGGTCAGCGAAGATTGGTCACGTCTCCTATTTATAGGTAAATTCCTCTCTCTCCGGGACCTATTTTCAAAAGTTTCTAGGTTTTAAACAAGGAAAGTCCTTATACAAGCTACTGCAGACAGTAGAAAGAATGACGTAATTCATATGAACACGAAATATCACAACACCAGCGGCCTTAGAGACGTATACCATCAGATCGCCAACAACATTGCTGTGAGGATCACGTCTTCTATTTACAGGTGTGTAACTGTATTTTCATTTACCAGTTGGATATATGTCTTTGCCAGCGCTGACTGTATCTATACAACAATATCAGTGGACATGAGAGTTGAGAGCGTATACTCCGATGGTAATCTCTTAATAATGCAGCTGTTCTGGTAGTGCAACAGTCAAGCCTTCTTAGAAGATAACGTGAGCGTGTACACAGCGAACAACACCAGCGGGCTGGGAGACGTGTACCACCAGATCGCCAACAATATTGCTGAGAGGATCACGTCTCCTATTTACAGGTAAGTTTCCCCCTGTCTCTTCATCTACCAGTTGCATACAGGTATTTGTCAGCGAAGACCGGTCACGTCTCCTATTTATAGGTAAATTCCTCTCTCTCCGGGACCTGTTTTCAAAAGTTTCTAAGTTTTAAACGAGGAAAATCCTTATACAAACTACTGCAGCCAGTAGAAAGAATGACGTAATTCATATGAACACGAAATATCACAACACCAGCGGTCTTAGAGACGTATACCATCAGATCGCCAACAACATTGCTGTGAGGATCACGTCTTCTATTTACAGGTGTGTACCTGTATCATCATTTACCAGTTGGATATATGTCTTTGCCAGAGTTGACCGTATCTATACAACAATATCAGTGGACATGAGAGTTGAGAGCGTATACTCCAATGGTAATATCTTAATAATGCAGCTGTTCTGGTAGTGTAACAGTCTAGCCTTCCCAGAAGAGAAAGTGAGCGTGTACACCGTGAACAATACCAGCGGGCTGGGAGACGTGTACCACCAGATCGCCAACAACATCGCTGAGAGGATCACGTCTCCTATTTACAGGTAAGTTTCCCCCTGTCTCTTCATTTACCACTTGGATACAGCGCTTTGCTAGTGCAATATCAGTGGACATGGGAACGTATACTCATATAGCTGATCTATAAGTAATTGCACGAAATCAAGCAAATACATGATTGAACTCACAACACCAGCGGGCTAGGGGACGTCTATCACCAGATCGCCAACATCATCGCTGAGAGGATCACGTCTCCTATATACAGGTAAATCTCTCTGGGAAGTTTGCAGTTTGTAATTCAAGGAAAGTCCTTGTAATTAGATAAATACTACAAAACTACTGGCGTCAAAAGACGTTGCCGTTTGTCGTAAGAAAGACGTAATTAACATGAATACGAAATCAAGGAAATAAGCTATTAAACTTAGAAAACACCAGCGGGCATCTACTATCAGATGGTGAACAAAATTGCTAAGAAGATCTTATCTCCTACTTTTAAAAACTGTATATTTCGATTCTTCTTTACCCTGTTAGTTACACGTCTTTGCTCGATTTATTCTGCAAATGAATCTTTAAAATATATTGGTGAGTCAACATCATCAACGAATCGAGAGACATGCCACAAAATAGCAAACAGTTTTGCTAAGAGATCAACGTCTGCGTCTTTTATTTGTAGGTCATTTTCAAAAAGCCTCTCTTTTTCATCCAAAAGTTGAGTATAAGTTGGTCTTTGTTAGTGCTGATAGAAAATGTGAGATAGCAAATCAGAGCTATCAGATAGCAAATAATATTGGTGTCGCGAATTCGTAAAACATGAAACTTCCTGTCCGTTTATTTAGTGCTCAGTAACGAATTAATTATGCTAAATACCTAAATTTTGAATAACTCCAATATGAATTTACATACCAATACCAGCACAAAATCATAAACACGAGTTCCCCAACAAAAGGAATGCCTATTTACGTAATATTTGTACAGTCCTCGGGCCGTGGAAATATGCCGGAGGAATTAGGATTAGCTAATTTACGCTCCTGCAGACATACCGCAAGTAATTCCTGGAATTATGCTTTTAACACGATATTAGAATAAGTTAAGGGAGTTATGGACTGAATCTGAAAATCGTGTTTTGTACCCCTACTCGTACTTTCCCTAATTAAAGAAAGTTATATGACTATTCTCCTGCGGGTGTCGTAAGAGTCGACTAAGGGATTGAAGTGTCACTGACCATTCTACAAGATTGATGATGGGCAGCAACGTCATCCTAGTGGACACATTACTGCGATCGCCAATCCGCTTGCCCAGCGTGGCGATTATGGGTATTTACCTCCTAATGCGTCTATACGCATAGTTAATAGGAGAGGCCTACGTCCAGCAGTGGACTAACATAGGCTGATGATGATGATGATATGACTATCATATTGCAAATCACGATCGGTGTATTGTCTCTCTTTTACAGTTACTAATTCGTCTATAAGTGTGACAGAAAGGCAACATGTCCATCCTGGTTTGCAATAAGACCTTTGCAATATTCATTTGATAGCCATATTATTAAAACAGATAATCTTGTTATCAGCAACTGTCCTCTTATTCTAATTATTCTAGGCACGGAGGTAAATTTTGTTTCAGTCAATATGAGCTTACTTCGTGTATTTTTTAAGCTTTATGTACTAGTTTTACAACGATTGAGACCTAAAAGTATTTATATGTATTGCAAAACTCTGTCACCTATATTTATTAGTCTTATAGTAATTAGTTAGTTAGTTTTATCGGAAAAAGCCCAGTAAAACTAACTAACTAACTAGTCTATAGTATCACACATCACATGCATCATAAGCCTATCTCAGGCCATTGTTGGATATAGGCCTCTCCTAATTTATCTATGCATATAGACGCATTAGGAGGTAAATGCCCATAATTGCCACTTCGGGCAAGGGGATTGGCAAGTGTATTTGCAAAATTAATAGAAAAATTTTACCTTTACAGGTTCCTGGGGATTAATAAAAACAACACGGAACCAGCAACCAAGAAACAATGGAACAACATTGAGTCCCTGGACGAGCCGGAAGATGTCGCCAAGACTGACCTCAAACCTGTTGGCAACGGTCTCGAAGAACGCGATGTAGAAGAACTTTCCGTAGAAGCTCTGAAGAAAAATGACAAGAAACCAGAGAAAATCACTCTATATTCGAACTACTTACCTTCCAAAATAGAGACACTTAACGATACAGTAAACGAGGTTGACGATCCTTTCGAATTCGATGACGATGATGATGATTTTGAAACTAAACCTAGAGAAGGCGGTCTTGTTTATTATCTAGAGCTAATAGGAAGCTTCTTCCAACTAGCTTTGGGTGCTGTTTTATCGATATTTAAATCATCTGGATCCGGTTCAAATTAGGTTATTGTTTTTGGTCATAAGTTTCTAGTCGAAAGTAAGTCAGTATTTTTGTTAAGATTTACCAGTGTATCAATATTATTCATAAGCGTCATATTTTTCAGGGTATCATTATAAATATCAGTACCTAATTATCTATAGGAAGCATTACTTTGCTAGTTACCATTTTATTTATACTTATTGAACTAATTCATTAATCAAATCTCAAATGTTAGGATTGAAAGTTCAGTTCTTCTTTATCTTCTGTTTCTTTGGAATTTTTGTATTATTCAAATTTATTTTTATTATATCTGTTTTATTTATTGCATCAATCGTTATAATGAGTCACAGGCTGATTTCATGTTGTAATCGTTTTGGTATAACTTTTGTTGATTTATTTATTTCAAATTCGTAATATAATGTGCCATTTTCATTCACAATTATGTTTTAGTCCATGCATATTAATTAAAAAATAAATATTTAATAAATGAACATGTTTTTATTTCTACTACAAAATCCTGTTGGACCTATTATAGAATTACGTTTGTTTACTGCATTGAATATTAACTTTTCTATAAATATGTAGTTGTCAAGACAATTTGAGTGCACAATTATTATTTTCAGAGGTCATAAATAACTAAATAAATGGAACTCTCCATTCCTTATGGTAGCTCTGTCATCCTCATTCACACCACAAACTACCTAGTGAAGGACTCAAATTTGTAAAAGAGGACTCCTATACAAATTAAATGCAAACTAATTCAATTTATCCCTTAATTACGTCCCTATACAAAGTGGCCTTTGATTAATGAATCCGATTATCATAAGCAAACAGAAGTCTGAAAAGCTCTAATTGCTACTTGGAGTAAATTAAGTAATTAAAAAAAAGGTTACCGCCATTTAGGACTCAAGCACTCAATTTAAAACATCGAATCGAGCTTCATTGAATTGTAAAATAGGCCAAATTAATTTCGTGTTTTACGTAATTTCTTTTAGCACTGCGGCCCTACCGCGCAAAAAAAAATTCGTAAATTTCGAGGATTTGTCTCTATCACTCTAATGACGCCTTCGTTTGCGTGGCAGAGAAAATATCTCGAAATTTACGAATTTCGATTTTCGCGCCAGTAGACCTCACCGCTAGCGAGTAAGCTATATCGCTATAGAAAAAAAAGATCAGCGCTACCATTTGAACAATCGGTGGACTATAAATATGGTCACGTGTATTTACACGAGAACACTTGAAGGACCCACGGAAAAAACATGTCCAGTGCTTAAAAAAATCAGGGCAAATTTACACCTTATTCTGTTAAAAGTAAGGTGAAGTAAGGTTTTTCCTTCTGTAATTTGAATTGACTAGACATGTTCTTTCTGTGGACCCTTCACTGATTTTATGTTCGTTTCTGTAGAATAGCTCATAGTTTTATCACAAGTGACTATCAACACTATCTCACCAAGAGCAAGTAAGCGGTAAACTTTCAATAAGGGTTATCAATATTTTTTCTGCCACTAGGCGGCGTTACGTAGGCGTTAGGTCCAAACAGTTGTCAGATTTATAGGTATTGAACATACAATATCGAAATACTATTGTATTTGGAAGTTTATTAATTTTGTAATGGATTACGACTAGAAAACGATTGCCGAACTGAAGATTGAGCTCTAAAACAGGGGTACAAAGTCACTGGTACTAAAGAAAATTACTAGAACTTTATTCATTTCATGGGAATTGACTTGGAACAGTTTTTTTATTTATTTTAGAAAACACTATTCCTAAACCAATGGCTGTAGTGCCATCTCACTGCCCCATAGTGGCAAAAAAAGTATCAAAAACCCTAATTTCTTAAAAACGAACAAGACTGTCGATTCCGTGTAAAGACGAAACGTGAAATTTTACAGTTCGTCGCTTATGATCCTGTCTCTTTTATCTACATGATAGGGCCTATCTTCTGCTTGTTTTTGTCTCCGATAGCTCATTGCTTACTGGCCTTTGGTGGGACAAGTACCTTAACCCTTTAACGGGCAGGACTCGAAAAAATCGTGGGTTCAAGCCTCAGCACCACTATACATACACCGTGTTTTTATTGATATTTTTATAAATTAAAAGGAAGCTTATTTAGGTCAAAAATGATCTATTTCTCTAAGAAACTAGTGTCTTAACTCTTACTGTTATTGAGTTATTAAAAAAATAAGTTTGATGACTGAACAATTGTATTGCAACCTTTATTACATCCTAATGTTACTTATTTTGACATGTGCCGTCTGCAGCCGTCAGTCGCGCGAGATCTTATTTTTAAGGTTCTCTCACACTTACCATTACAATTATTATGTACATTTGAAAAAGAAAAAAAAAAATTTTTTTCGAAATTTACAAAAGCCGATATACCAGGCAACTTCTATTAATGTTCCAAGTAACCTGTCCAATTTAACGGAAATCAATAAAAATACGGTGTATTGTAGGTACAAAAAATTCTGTACAAGAAAAAAATACAAAAATATATTGCAATATGGTGGTCGTTTTTGAGACCGGTGCCCTATAAAGACTTAATTTTATGGAATTCGATTTTTTCGGTTTATTTCAATAATTAATGCAAGTGTATCTTTAATCATTTAATATTCTGATACGATACTTACAAGGTACTTACAATTAAAAACTGTTTTAGTGACTTTACAGGTATCAATATATTAACTTAAACAAAGTTCATTGTATTATTAAAATGTGTTTATTTAACGAGTGCTTAAACTAACTTACATACATCAATATATTATTCAAATAGTCCACAATTGTATTCGTACAAAGTTGTCTACTATACTAAATTCCTATTATTGAATGATGAGTTTCCTAATTTAAAGGAAAATAATGAACAAATTATTTAAAGTGAAAAAGCGCTGGTCACAACGTTACCCTGATCAGACCATCTTTTTCATTACTACCTAAGTAACTATAACATAATTATGTCAAAGGACATGCATCAAAATTGACCAAACCCAATAGAGCCGGGCGTAGTGTCATTATAAAGGTCTGCAGTACTTTATTTCATTCTATTCTATAGGTGCAAAGTTGAATTCCATTGGATAATTTTATGTAAGAAAGGCGTCCTGCTGCTCTCGAAGTAAATCACCATCGTCCAGACACCGGTCATCATCGTATTTACTTTAACTAAAATGTAAATCTCTCTGTTCAGCAATGAAATTAAATATTGCGACCTAAGAATTAAATGAAAATGTACCTACGCACCGTCTTAACAACACAACTTTAAGCTGTTGGTTTTTGGTCCACTTTCCATACAAAAAAGCCCAGAGTCCTTTTACAGATTTAAGTTAGTATTATAAATCTTTAAAATGAAAATGTCTAATAATATTTTAGGGGTTAATTTCTAAACCTAAAAATCATTTAAATGTGTCTGTATCCACCCTACTGAAACGTACACTTATCTTCGAAATGCGGATTTATAAAACTATGGTTAGATTTACTAACTAACTTATGTACTATTGGAAATAAGAGACAGATCAGGAAAAGTAAATATCCGTAGATAAGGAAACAGTAGTAGAAAGTAAATTGTACAATCTGTTATATCATGATACGTTCGATAAACGTAGAATCGTTACACCAAACATTACGTTGATTACATTACCATTTGAAATACAATAGACTGAAGAAAAAAGTCTAACAACAACTGAAATAGAACTGAAATTTAAGAATACTATCGTGAACTTGCAACAGAACTTGTGAATGATAAAAAAACGACAAACACAATTTGTGTCAGGAATCTGGTGAGTTCGGATAGTTTAATTTTTAACGAGCTAAGCGGCCTTTTCTCACTTGCATAATGCAAAATGGACAAAATAAAAAGAAATGCTTTCAAACATATATTCCCAAATTACTAAGGTCCCAAAAAGCGTATTTTTAAGAAATTATTCATTATTTTTAATAAGCTTCTATTTCAAAAACGTTAAATAAAAGCGTCTACTTCAAGATTTTGAATGCCAAGAGACTTGCTTTCCAAATCAACATTATATTGAAAATCAGATTCGTAGGCTCATGATGGTACCGTGTCTAATCTTTTGTCGACGTTGCCATCACGTTCTAACGAGTATGCAAGTGCAAAAGTGACCCATAGCACGATAAATGGATAAAACGGGACCATCATAAACCACCTGTTTTGATTCTTCTTGTCAGTTTTTGATAATTATTCTATGGTACTAATACAACATGGTTCAGATTAGGTCCTAAATTGAACCATTAGTAAACCTTGGTAGCTCCTGTTTGTACCTCAACTATGTCCTTTTAATCTAAATCTACACGAGCGTAATCTAAAGCCTGTTATACACCAGCGGCTGCAGATACCGGATCTCGCTGGACAGCTTGGACTCGTCCTTGCCCAGCTCCTCGACCATCTCCCGCGCCCTGTTGTTGGCGTACTCGTGCTGGCAGTCCTTGCGGTCCACCATCTTGGAGAGCGCTAGCCGGAGCTGCGCTCGCGCACCGCCGCTCGCTGACTCGGAGAGCGTTTGGAGGACGTCCGGGGAGAAACCCTGGAATGGAAAGTTTTTATTTATTAAACACACTAATCGGCCGTGTGGTGACGGCAGTAAGAATACATTTATCACCACCCCAATTCCTCCTGCGGGTGTCGTAAGGATTGACTAAGGGATTGAAGTGTCACTGACCATTATTTGTTAAAATCTTTTACGCTGCTGGCAGCAGTGTCATCATAGTGGACACATTACTGCGATCGCCAACCTGCTTGCCCAGCGTGAGGATTATGGGCATTTACCTCCTAATACGTCTATACGTATAGTTAATAGGAGATGCCTACGTCCAGCAGTGGATTATCATAGGCTGATGATGTAAAAACACTAAATAGAGAACATTTAATACGTGTACAAACAATAATAACAAAGATAAATGATGATGATGATGATGATGATGACTTGTAACCTGTAATAAAGTGAAAATTAGAAGCAAAAAAGTAATTTCACTAAAGCTATAAGCTAAATTATTACTATAATCAACCCAGAAACTGAACTCTGATGGAAAGGTTTATTTATATCGTAAATATCATACCATAATATTCATAACTACATAATCCAGACAACCACAATAATTTTATACCCATCCCGTCAATAAATCCAAATCACGTCTCACAGAAAGGATATAAATGGGTAAGAATGGTCATAAACTTTGGACATAAAATACGATACACAACATAAAACGAGATATGCTTAAAACCCTATGAAAGCCATATCTGTAGATAATTTCACGACACGCACATCACACATATATTATCATCAGCCTATCTCAGTCCAATGCTGGACATAGGCTTCTTCTACTACCCCTGCGTATGGACGCATTAGATAGTAATGCCCATAATCGCCACGCTGGGCAATCGGGATGGCAGTTGCAGTATTGTGTCCACTATGATGACGCTGTTGCCCATCATCAATCTTCTACAAATAATTGTCAGTGATACTTCTATGCTTTAGTTGACTCTTACGATACCCAAGGGAAGAGTCAGAGTGATGACTCAGAGATCGTAAGATTTCCAGCATTTTTGGTGCAATGTAGTTCAATTAAGGGACATGGTGTAAATTATTTATAAGGAAATAGTGAGTTAAGGTTCGTTATTGTATTACAACGTGTTATTATTCGTTTCAACTTAAACTGACCCTTGGATTCCTTTAACTAAACTTCTAGGGTTTTTGGTGAAATGTAGTTGAGTTAAAGGCATCCAGGGGGCAATTTTAAGCTATAACGTGTCATAACACAGAGATGAACCTTAAATCGCTATCTCCTTTCGAATAACTTACTTCACATCCCTTTAACTATACTGCACCAAAAATGCTGGAAATCGTACAGTCTCTGGTGATGACAAATATGGGTAAATAGCAAAAAAACTGTACATAGTAAAGGCCACGATCACGTCAATAAAATTGTGTTACGAAAGTAAGTCATACAAACTATGTGGTATACTCTGTCGAACAACCTTCAGCAACAGTAAAAGGGGGCTAATTTAAAAGATATAGGTTTGTATTGTTGATCCCTCATAGAAAATTTTAAAATGTTGCCCTTTTTCAGTGACTAAAGTTGTTACACAAATTTAACTTCGTAACTAGCAATGTACTGAGAAGTTTCATAAGTTGCGAAACTTTTATAGAGAATGTTCACGGCAATTTTAATTTTACAAGCAATCTAATCATGCAAAAACCGTTATATATACATGCCTTTTAAGGTATAATTTATGCCCTGTTTAGGTGCTCAATTCTGAAATACAATGTTCTTCATAGCACTTTTTTATAAGTTCTCATGGAAACATTCTCAATGAGAACATACTTTTAAATTGTCATGAAAAATCTCGGAAATTTCCGATTATATTCCCGCAATTTTGAGAATGTTCTACAACTTGTAGATTGCTATTCGTAACCCAAAAATTATGACGTTAAACTTTGTTTTCCATAAAGGCCTTTCAATTATATACATTTTTATGCATTTCACCCATTCATCATCATCAGCGTATGATAGTTCACTGCTGGACGTAGGCCTCTCCTATTAACTATGCAGACGCAGTAGGAGGTAAATGCCCATAATCGCCACGCTGGGCAAGCGGATTGACGATCGCAGTAATGTGTCCACTATGATGACGCTGCTACCCATCATCATTCTTTTATCAAATAATGATCAGTGACACTTCAATCCCTTAGTCGACTTTTACGATACCCGCAGGAGTAGTTGGGGTGGTGACAAATGTATTCTTACTGCCGTCACCACACGGCCAAGCTTTATCTTAACTTCAGGATAATTGGAAGCTCTGTATTTCAGTGCGTTACGTCACATTTCTTGGCGCAGAATGAAATGTCTTTACGGCATCGTTGCTAAACTTTTATCACGCCGCATTAAGAGCTCACGCGTGTCCATAACGCAGTATCACAGGTATAACAATGTTTTTATATTACGATGGTTGCAAAGCATACGACCCACCTAATCGCAAGCAATTACAGGTAGGAATGCAATGAGATTAAGCTTCCAAAATTGAGAATGTTTGAAGAAAAATCTTGATATAATTGCTTTTCGCACATGTATTGCTAAGACTTAAGGCTAATTCTATATATTGCACTTCAATTGATACAGTCTCCAATGTCTAATTCAATTGTCAAATATTGCGATCGTCGAATGTTGAGTATATCGTAATAATTATAAAACTGAAAGAGAATTGGCAACTTGTATGAGGATATTAGACAATTTCGAGAATGTTCTGTAAAATGTACATTGCTACTTATTTATAGGTTGTCGGCCTGCAAGTTAAGGGAATTAATATGCGTTCTTTAGAAACCTATATAAACTGTTTTGAATTATAAATATAAATTGTAAAAGAGTCTAAGCAATTGAAATTAACATCCACTAATTTGTCAAAAATTTAGCAGTATCTATAACAAAAATTAAAAATGTATATTGAATAAAGAATATTTTGACTTTGACTTTTGACTATAAAGAAACACCTTTCTCAGGCGAATTATGAAGTTATACCCCTTGAGCTGGTCTGTGTAGACCTTTCAGTTTTCGAACAATGGAGCCATGCCCTTATAAAAGCGACCCTCGTGGTTGCGGCACTAAACCTTTTTATCGATCCTTTTGACGAATAAGATGCCCTATTTCATGGCGGACGTAACTTTCACGGGCTAGGTGTCCAGTTACGACTTAGAGTTACTTGTTTTGTTTTTGGCCTTATTATATCTGATGGCCGTGTGGTGACGCCATTAAGAATACATTTGTTACCATCCCAACTCTTCCCGCAGGTGTCGAATCAGTTGACTAAGGGATTGAAGTGCCACTGACCATTTTTTGATAGAAAATTGTACGTCCTTACGCGAAAACGTTCCAAGCCACATGAGTTAGTCATTAAAATCTAAACTTTCTGTCTAATGCAAAAGTCATCAATTTTTATGTCAAACTCATGTGGGTTGGAACGTTTTTGTGTAACTACGTCCTATTGATGATGGGTAGCAGCATCATCATAGTGGACAGACTCCTGCGATCGAAAATCCGCTTGCCTGGCGTGGTGATTATGGGCATTTACCTCCTGATGCGTCTATAGGCATAGTTAATAGGAGAAGCCTTTGTGCACGCAGGACCGGTCATTGTGATGATACTGATGATACTTTTTTATTAAATCAGTCACTTATTTTATTTTTAAGTCCAGGTATATCTCATCCTTGTTGTCGACCCTTTAACAGGCTAAGAGTATCGAAACCTGAAGCCTCTTTAAACGTTACCACCAAAAAGTAAAAACAACGCTATGGCTAGATCCTTGGCTATGGTCTTTTTGTTTTGGTGGTATAATATGCCCTGCTTCACTTTTCCTCTTTCATCAATCGTCTCAATTGACAAAATTTAAGATGCTTTCCTACTTCCGTTTTAGGATTGTAAGTTAACACTAATACATATTTATATATAGGTATATATTATACTTATGTTCTTTCAATATCCATAAAATGCCAACATTGAAACGGAACGATAACATTTATGTATAACTTCATCATATTGTAAATTGTTATACTACTTAGATATGCTACACTTTCTTGGAGCAGCATTCAGAAATAAATATTTTACTGTGATGTAGTGCCAATTCAATAAATAAAATTATTGTGTTACGCTTGGAAATGTGTTCAAGGTTTATGAATATTAAATGTTATGTACTCAAGGAAAAAATATCTAGTTCACTGACGTCTAAGGTGACTCTCACTTCTTGTCATACTGAAGTGTTTTTAAATTGGTCCTAAAATCCTAAGGCCTGCATGAAACATTTTGTTCAGAAGAGAAAGAATTGAATTTGAATTATGAACTAATATTAAGATAAAGTTCTACATTAAAAAAACTTGCTAATGCTACTTGGTTCAGAAATATATTTATAATAAATATATTTTCAAAGCGATATCTGTACGTAAAATGTACGTTTTAGAATTCCCGCGATGCCTAATCAGCAAACAGCTATTCAAATATGTTGAATATAACGTGGATAACGATCAACAATTCCCCGTGGATTCGGACAGCCGTAAAATTAGGTTTATTTAAGCTTATGTGGATATAGACGAGCCTGGGAATGGAACCATGATGGAGCTTTGGGATTGAAGGTTATGCTGTTGGGAGTAAACAATGTGTTCTGTTTTTGTAAAATGTCCCGGGCAAGAATAAACAAAATTATTAACTTTTTTTCTCAAGCTTGCTACGGAATGTTGATGTTACTTACTTTAAATTAAACCTTTTCCGTTTCTTTTACTAGTAAGTAACTATACTCTGTTTGGTTTGGTGTTTAAAAAAAGGTAAACAATCTTGCAGTATCTTTTTATTCAAAACTACGAGTAGAAAATAATTTTTAGCAAATATACATAATATAACAAGGAAATACTGTGACTTACATTGTTTTTGATTCATTAAGTACCTAGTTTGGAATATGCATTTTGTAATAAGAGGTTACTGCAAGATTGTTTACCTTTTCTAAACACCAAACCAAACAGAGTCTTAACCGCAGAAAAAAAACCTTAGAATTAATGTCAATATCACCAGATAAAAAGTTACCATTATCAATCACATACCTATAACAAATTAAATAACATGGTTCGGCGAAATTAGTTCGTTTTATTTCATCGCAAGATTGAGAAAAGCACTATACAAATCTCGGCGAGAGGAAGTGTTATAATTTCCAGCCTTGTTTCGTAATTATGAAAACACATTTCGGAAAGGACTATTTTGGAGAAACGTAGACATATTATTAATATAGGTCCCGGCATGGGTAAGTTCTGACAATGATTCGAGGTGTCGGTCGGAGGGTTAATTTAATATAACTAGTAACTTTGAAAAGTGACAAATTATGTTAATTAATTAAATAAGTATGAGACGGCAGACATGAAGACTCATGAGGGCCATGTCGTCCCGGCTGCACGACGCCTCTGGTGACCCAAGGGCTGGAGCTTACCTCGCACAAAGAATCTTTCAAAGAATTTAGCGATTCAGCGAGGTAACGCCGCCAGTGTCATATCCACCATGCCGCAGGCGGATCTTTTGGAAGGTATTTTCTTTGATTGTTTAGGTATATTTTAATTTTAGTATAAGTTTTATCTTTATTTTTTCATTTTAGTTTAAAATTTGTAATAAATTTTAATTGTTGATTGATGAATAAATTGATTTCCTAAAATAAACATGTTGGGTCATCATTGGATATTTAATATTTATTGAACAATTATCTTATTACTTGTTTTTACCTTGAAATGTATTAAAATACTGATAGAATTTCTTGTGTAGAAAATTCTGTTTATCTACGCTGACCTTAGAATGACTAATGGTTCTGATATTGTTATGAACGCAATAAAGATAAATGGTTCTCTTTTCATTAGTTAATTGAAATCGATTCCTAAGAACTAATGATTTGTCGTATTATAGTGACTAATTAATCTTGTGTTTCTTTGTGTTTTGGTCGAATTTTATACCTACAGTATAAACATACGATTTTTGAATCAGGTAATCTAAATGTAATGGTGCAAAGAGCATGTTTCAAATTAGTGGTAGGTAGTCGTTCTTTAGTATTTTGGGTGATACTTTTACTTACTTCGCAAGTAGGATAATTATAGGCTTGTAGGATAATATTATTATGAAAAAAACGGTACATGTACCAGATCCATTTATTTTATTCGTTTGTTCTATTGTCCTATTGAAATACAAAGTTTTTCCATCTTTCTTCTCTACTCCGAGCTGTCGTAAATTTTTTGTATTTCGGATTACGTATAATGAATGGACTTCAAATTTGTCCCGACATCTAATCTTCGTACTGCCGGCATCGCGAATATTTAGGCTCGATATAAAACACATTACTTATTATAAATACAGCTAGATAGAACTAATTCACTACCTACTAGGCGCATTTTCACTTTGTTCTAATTTTTTTTTAATATCCAAATTTGGATATTTTCATATTTTTTCTACTCAGAATCGCGAGCTCTTTCGATCCTCATTAGCAGAACAAAGTGTCCCAAGAATTCCATATTGTTTTATCTTCCACTGAGTTACGGTCGAAGAAAGTGTATGAAAAATAGTAACTCAATGGATTTTTTTTAGGACACTTTTTTATTTCTATCAGGGTCGAAAGAGCTCGTGATTCTGAGTAGAAAATATGTAAAAAGGTCCAAATTTGGAAAATTAAAAAGACTACAATAAAATAAAAATCCGCCCTACTTCCAGCGAGTCTTGAATAAACAGCACTAGTCTTATTGCAGACCTAGCCAAAATGCCATTCTGCAATCGTATACGATAAGCGATAACGAAAAGTCACGTGACCCTTTCCATACATTATTATGGTCACGTGACTTCTCGCTTATCTTATACGATTACCAGGGATCGGACAAATGTACGTCTTTGTTTGCAATGATATGGACATGACAAAAAAAATGATTAAATGAATAATGAAACGAATAATATCTTAAAATTTGATTTCAAAACTTTTAGGTGACTATTTATAAAGGTTTCATAATCATAATCATAATCATAATATCATTTATTGCACCATGGTATGAATTTTAGTTGTTACAAAAATAATTATAGTACACATGGACCCTGGCAGGGTATGGCAACATGTTCTTAAGCTAAGTTTATACACGAAAACTCCATAGCTACAAACAAAAGTAAAATTATTTGTTACATTCAAGTATATTTAGATGTCTTTATCATCTAAAAAATCTTTGGCCGAATAATAAGCTTTTTGTGTCAGGAATGACTTCAACTTGTTCACGTATACTGTCTCCCTTTCTTCAGCTTTAATATAATCAAGGATATGGTTGTAATATTTCACAGCAGCAAAATGTGTGCTTTTACGATATAGTTCTAATTTTGTTGCTGGTAGTTTAAGTTTATATTTGAATCTCCTATTGGGTAGCTTAGTGAATAAATGCATGCGTTGGACCGGCAATCCAGAGGAAGCGGGTTCGAATCCCGTGACAACCAGAGTCTTTCGTAGTTGATTTTTTCTATGGTAAGCACATTTGTTACGACATTGTGGGATTATCCGCATTGTAAAAAAGTAACTTCAATATCAATTTGTTTAATTATAAAAATAAATTGATGTTTTCTAATCTTGTATTGATTACAGCGCCCTCTCTAGCAAATTCAACGCAGCGTAGAGTTGCCGAGCTTGCAGACGATTATGTGATGCATACGTCTTAGGAGTGTGGCTTAAGGTTGTAGTACCTTCGAAACATTGCGTACGGATGTCGCTAGTGATTAGATTCACAATACCATTGGAAAAATTCGCTGTGATCGACGGAAGGTCGTCTGGTGTAATTGGAGGCACGTTGGACCGGCAATCCAGAGGAAGCGGGTTCGAATCCCGTGACAACCAGAGTCTTTCGTAGTTGATTTTTTCTATGGTAAGCACATCTGTTACGACATTGTGGGTAAATGCATATTGTTTCGTACATACATACCTAATTCTAAAATGTATAGACATGGCAGAGTCAATATACTGTGTTGTATAAAATACGGCTTACAGGATTCCCAATTTGGAATGCCCACTAATACACGAATGCATTTTTTCTGCATCACAAATAAATCATTTGCATCTGTGCTGTTGCCCCACGTTACGATTCCATATCGCAACCAAGAATGTGCAAAAGCGTAGTAAGCAGATAGTGCTGCTGAAAGGTTAGTTGTTTTGCGGAGGGTAAAGAGACCATATAGGAACTGTGATATTTTGGTTTTAATTTGTAAAATATGATTCTTCCAATTCAAATTGCTATCTAAAGTTACGCCTAAGAGTTTAAAATTATTTACTTCTTCAATTTTTGATCCATCTAAGGAGAGTTCTAATTTCAACGGAATTCTTTGATAGGGATAAAATTGAATTAATTTTGTTTTACTTGTGTTTATTATGAGATTATGGTCACGCATCCAACTATTTATATTATCTAAGGTTTGCAATAGTACTACATTAAAATTGTCATTGTAATCAAAATCAAAGAGAAGTGAAATGTCATCGGCGAACAAGGTACACTTAGTGTCGATTTCCTTCGGAAGGTCGTTTATATATAATAAAAAGAGAAGGCAGCCTAAAACACTACCTTGAGGGATTGAGCCCTTTACTTCTACAATTTCTGAGCTAACTAATGACAATTCATTTCTTGACGGATTAAGGTATTCAATAAGAACAAGTTGAGTTCTTTTATCCAGGTAAGATTTGAACCAATCATGTGCTATGCCCCTTATTCCCGAGTCATATAATTTTTAGGGTTCCGTAGCCAAAATGGCAAAAACGGAACCCTTATAGATTCGTCATGTCCGTCTGTCCGTCTGTCCGTCTGTCCGTCTGTCACAGCCAATTTACTCGGAAACTATAAATGCTACAGTAACGAAATTTGGTAAGGATATGTGTTGTATGAACCGCTACAGGAATGTGACACTAAATTGTAAAAAAAACCATTGGGGTGGGGGCCCTCCATACATGTAACTGAGGGATAGAATTTTTTTTTTAGTTGTACATAAGCGTGTGGGGTATTAATAGAAAGGTCTTTGAAAATTATATAAGGGTTTTTACATCACATTTTTATTTAAGCAAATCGTTTTCGAGATATCAGGTCTCAAAGTCTATAAAATGTGTCCCCCCCCTCTATTTTGTAAACTACGCAATATAAAATTCTGAAAAAAATATATGTTATGCACATTAATAAACTCTATCAACGATTTTTGGTTTGATAAAATTATCTCCTATAGTTTTTGAGGTAGGTTGATTTAACTGTATTTTTTTAATAATAAATTGATAATGGTACGGAACCCTTTGCGCGCGAGTCCGACTCGCACTTGGCCGGTTTTTGTCCCTTTCTTCCTATCCTGGTGCAGTCTTCAATGTACTCTACTAGATTAACATTTAGGATGTCTTGAAAAACGTACAGTAATCGGTCGTAGAGTTCTGTTTGGCTTTCCCAGTTATTTTCATGAAGTCCGTATAACACAATTTTTTTTAGGTTGGCTTCTTTTGTATATTTTGATGTATGGGGGCAATCATCAGGACCTATTGTATTTGCTGTCGTAGCCGGTTTCTGATACATTATGATGTTTTTTTTTAGCTCTACAAGTTCAGTCCTTAATTTCATATTTTCCTGCTCTATCAATTTTATAGTATCATTTATTTTATTGATAGCTTGTTGCTGGTTTTCTTGCTGCGATATCAATATATTATTTTTTTGTGAGAATTCGTTTCTCAGGTCCATAACAACCTTATTTATTTCAGAATGGAGCATAATCTTAAGTTCGGAGGTTATTGACAGCCTATTTTTTTCTAATTTATTATCTAGTAGCCTTTCAAATTGTTCTAAATTGATTGTATCAGCACTATTTCCTGGTATTTGTTGGGGTTGTTCACTTGTTTTTAGGGTAGTACTTGTATCAACAATCACTGTGTCCCCTACTGGAGTCATCAAAGCATGGTGTTACATTCATAGCCATGTGAGATTTGTTCCTTAGCGTCACGTTACTTGTTTCAGAGTACATTTCTCGAAATACTGGTACTTCACTTTCTCGTAAGCGGACTGGAGTGTTTGTGTTGTCCCCTTTTGGTTGCTTACAGGCGCAGCATGGGCATTTCCAAGTTTGTCTGTGTTCAGAATCTGGACTACTATAAAAGCTTTTAAAGCGCTCAAAAGACATGCCAGCACAATCAAGGTCATATTTGCTGTTACACAACGCACACGTAAGGAATTGTCCATTTGGGAGGTCCAGAATACATCCCGCGCACTTTTGTGACATTTTTGATTTTTTTGAATTTAGCGCCCTCTATCGTTCAGTAGCGGTATCAATATAGTGGTCACTCTACTACTAGATAACAGATGTCGCTAGTGAGTCTGGAACTATCAAATTTTAACCGTTCAGTTTCGACTATTTTTTACTATAACCACTTTTGCTATTCATATATTTTCGGAAACTGATTATTTTTTCACTGTTTATATCACTTTGTACATGGGCGCACTGGATTTCATATAAGTTTGTTGACACTTCACTGTTTATTTACGTCTCCAATCCTGTTTGTATTTTTACCCACAGTTCATTCAATATTAGAAAATAATACTAGATAACGTTTTCTGGTGGTATTTATGTCACAATTAACAATCTTACACTATTTTCACACTTTAACATAGCGCAATTATATTTTTAAAATAGATATTTATACGGAGTCGATGTTGTTCGTGACGCTAGCGCCATCTACACCATCCATACCACCTCGGACGTTGGTGATCTTGTCTTGTTTTTTTTTTGGTACTTGACATCCAATATTTAAGGTACGGCTCCACTGACGCGTAGCTGTGGGAGCTCGGCCAATGAGACCGCATCACAGTGTTTCGAATTCGGAGAATGTAATTGGTCAATTTTTCACAGGGGCGCGATTTTTGAGATTCGAACGCTCGAATCTTTCATTCGAAAATGAATAAATACGATGGAATGTTATTTTTGAGATTCGAGTGATAGAAAGTTCAAAAACGACTGCGGTAGACCATTCGTATTCAATTCTATTAATAGAAATTGGATAAGTACGTAGATACTCCAATAAAGTGTCACTGTCAAGTCTGTCGACTGAGACCCTACCGCGAACCACGAACGAAGTGTTGGCTCTCTCTCGCACTTGTGAATTCGTACGTACCTAAGTGTGACATAGGCACGTTCGTTCGTTCGTAGTTCGCGGTAGGGCCTCTGTTGATGTTTGTTTGTGTGCACCATAGATTATAATAACATTGATCGCAGACTAAACACTCACTATCGGTACATGTTTTTTTTATAATAAAAACCGTTAAATAATGTTTAATTTGTTATAATTGATTACTATTTTTCGCTGGAATATAAATTACGACGTCAGTGTGCCATAATTAAGCTTTATTATATTAAATTAAAAAAACCGGTAAATATCGACTTTCTGCGTGCAACGTGTCGCAAAGGTATCGATAACCAATCTCTAGCTTTTCGAGTGCGACTTTCAAAAATAGGGTATATTGGCTTCATTCGAAAATATTCGTGAACAATTTTGACAGTCGATTTTGAATTCGAACGGGAATTTGAATTGGTGCGATAGAAATTCAAAAATCGGCCCCCAGCTCCGCTCCGCTCCGCGTCAGTGGAGCCGCACCTTTATAACAAATACTTCGTATTAATTATTGCCAATGGCATTCGAGCATTTTTATTAAGTCTTTGTTCTTTTGATGGATAGGTACTAAATAGAAGATATAAGAAAAAATAAGTAGCGTTTCGGATATGATTTGCATTCTTGTTATTTATCTCTAAGTTACGGCGCATTATCTGTTTAATACATTTATTCATCGACTACTACAAAACTTATCGATAACAATTATGTCGATGTTTAATTTTGTCAATCTCTGGTAACTATGTACTAGCCTTATATTTTAATAAAAAGTACGACAAAGTACCTATGTATAATGTTCAGATATTTTTGATGATCGTTACCGCTCCGATCTTATGCTAACTGTAAAGAAAGAAAGAAAAAATTAATTTGTGACACAACATAATATAAACATCAAATCGCAAAATAAACATGAATATTAAAAATAATAAGTGCCGCAAAATGGTATTCAATTCAGCATAAGGTGAAAGTACTAATACCCGACGCTGTACCAATACTCGTCATCATAGCTTGAGTTGCCATCGATAAGATAAAATCAACTATTAGAGCATTTAAACTATGATAAATGTATATGCCTTTAATGTTTCATATCCCTTGAAATAATTAGCTTATCTATATCTAAATTATTTGCATAATTTATTAGGACTGAGTGTTAATGTTTTCAATGTCCCAATATGTGACATTCAAACTACTGAAGTAAGACGTACTGAAGTGCCATCTATTGTGACTGCCAACAAAAGCACCTGACGCTTTGACATTGAAGTTGACTAAGAAAATTTACAATTTTGAGAAATTTTTATATTGTCACCCTATAAAATAAATACTATTTAACAAAACTTACAACCTCCTCTCCCAAAACACATGACAATACTTTATGTAGATTTACCTAAATATGAGCACAATATGATGATTCAAATAAATATTCTCTGATAACATGTTACGTATTGGTACTTCCACCTTATTGAAGGGCTGTAATCACAGTCCAGCGCTGGTACTCTAAATGAAGTGAAATGAATGAAATGAAATGAATGAAATGATGAAATGAATGAAATTAAATTAAATGAAATTGATTCATGTATGTGGAGATCGGGTTACATTTGCAGTTACAGTTTCTATATTTTAAAAGAATCACCAATTTCTACCTTTTCAGACGTACCTATACATACGATTAACATGCTACGCGACTAATAATTCAAACTGTTATTTACAAAGCATTATCTATCATATATTGTAGGTAAATGATACTGATAGTAAAATAAAATTTATAACAGCAGGTTATCTTCAGCAAAAAATAGCGGATTCTCACAAATTAATTGACGAGGCGGTGGCGCTGAAGAAGAAAAAAGTTCAAGCTGCCAAGGATTACTTCAAGAAACATGGGCAATATCCCACTACCACTCCTAAAACTCTGCTGAGCTCGATGAGGTAATCCCACTACACAGTCATAGTCAAAGGGATCATCCATTAATTACGTCACACCTCAAGGGGGAGGGAGGGGGGCAACAAAATGTCTCATATCGTGACAGGGGGAGGGAGGAGTTCTACGTTTGTGACGTCACAATCCTCATATACATGAACATAAAAGAACAGAAAATCCAAAATCCTTGGACTGAGGAAGAATAAGTTAACTTTTTCTTCGCTCATTAGACAAATCATTTTAAGCAATCCTAATTAAAAGTTACTTTCAAAGTGATGTTGTCATTTTTACCATCTTAAACTAAGAATCTACATGTGACGTCACACTAAGGGGGGGGTAGTTAATTGTGACGAAGTGTGACAAGTGGGGAGGGAGGATAAAAAGTCATAAAATTGGTGTGACGTAATTAATGGATGATCCCAAACTATAGGAAAGTCCAGCGAAGCTAATAATACAGGATGTTACACCATCCACTGAAAACCTTAAACGGGGTGATTTGGTACGTAATACTGAACAACTTTTACTATGGAGCTAACTCAGAAATATCCAAAAAAGTTTTACAACCTATAAAATGTATGAAAAAGACAATTCTCTTTAGATTTTGTGATTGGCCCTGGATTTTAAGTTGGTCAGAAAACACGTAAAAAATATGCCTCATCTAATCGTCTAGAAAAACTTTGGAATGAAAGACTTGTGAATAGAAAACAAAAAAATTGTCAATAGGAAACAAAGAATGTAAACAAACCTAAAAACTTATTATTGCATAATCAGCACGCAACTTAAAACCTTAAACCTTGAGTTCTCATACATTTTTAGTTAATAGTACATTATGCATCAAGGGATTATCCTAACGGCGTCGGGCTTCTAACACTCTCGTTACCGTCAAATGCGCCAACATTGCCACCACGGGAAAGTTTGCCCATAACGCAATTTTTTTACAAATCGGTTTGTGGGGTAAATTTAATCAGAGTTTTGGCAACTCCACTATTTTTAGTAGAAACTAGGTTATATTGGTGGCAACACTGCGCATCATATTTGCAGCTAATGTCAATCAGTAGCTTGTTCCAACTCGTTGAGTGCAGTGCGTTATTTGGCGGGCAAATTCTTAGTGAAGTTTCAAGGTGAATTGTGCAAAATGGGGAAGACGCTGGTAAGTAAAACTCATGTCATGTAATAAAATAAGATGTGTAGATTGTTTTTCTGTTAATAAAGTTACTAAAAACCTATTATTAACGGAGTTATTGTCTTAGAGAATGTTACCCAGCCATGTAGCAGCCGGTCATTGTAAACTTTGCCCATCGCTAAAAACGTCCTAGGGTTGTCACCTCTTTGTATTTACCAGCCTTTGCGAATAAAAGAGGTTATTGTTTTATAAACGAATATTTACATCGTACTTTTGTTTTTATTATTTTTACACTACGAGTATTATCAACAGACTTTAATATTAAAAGGAAAGTGTTCTCAATTCGTGTGTATTATTATTATTTGTATCTCTCTTTGATCACGGGCCTATAAATCCAGGTCTTTTGATAGGCGCGGGGATACAGATCCAACACGTAGAGTCCCTTTGGAGAAATTTGCTGTGTTTTACACCTGCTGCAACCCATTCACGGGCACAAAAATATAGGAGGATAAATATTGGAAATTATATGGAAAAGACTAGTGGGTTATGGTGATGAAGGTTGGATGGATGATTGGTAGGAGGTAGTACTTACCTACCTAAAATTATAGGTAAGAATTATTATACTTACATTAATTAGGTACGTTTCTTTTAATATATGAACAAAAGTTGATGTTGATTTATTTGAAATTTAACATGTTAATAATTTGTTAATTGATCTCGAGAATCTTTTTATTGTTTTCAATTACTCATAGTACCCAAGTATTCTTCTACTATACAATATTAATAAAAAAATGATCATCATAAGCTTTGTCTTATTTTACCTTAACGCTTTACGCAAATAAACTCAAAAGTGACAACCCTAACACTTTTGAAATCTCAGGTGCCGTTTGTATGGGAAAGGGAAAAAACTGCCAGGTAACATTGCCCACTTGATTTATTCAAAAATTTACACAGTTATCGCTGAGCTGTTTACATGAAACGGTAGGATTGCCCGTAAGCTAGGTGTGATTCTTGTTTCAAAGCTATACGAGCTATATTTAAGTGCAAAATCAACGTGGGCAATGTTGGCCAAAAGTCCGGATAACTTTACCCGCCCTCAAAATCGCAAAAAATATAAATACAATGATGGTTTAAAAATTTTTACGAGACACAGACAACTGCACTTGATCACAATATACCTGTTAAGCCAAAAAAAGTAGTAGGCTTTAAAATCGTGTTTTTTTGAAAAAAGCGGGCAAAGATAGGGCATTTGACGGTAGTAATTCCGTACTTACCGACCGTGATGCATACAATGTTTTTCATCACACTTGCCAACCAAAAAATATGTTTTAAGACATAATATTATTAAATGACGTTCTGACATTTCTATTACTCCCTAGGGAATTTCACTTTTCTATTACTCCCGCTACGCGCGCATGCAATGACGCGCTTAGACAGCAAGTGTGATGAAAAATTATTGATATTTATTTATTAGTAGGTATTTAAATACACATACTATGAAAAGTCGGCCATATTTGCTTACATTTTTTGGATTCTACTGACGAATGGTATACAGACAGACTTTTCGAATTTGATGACAGATTACAGGGTCGCGTTTTATAAAGTTACATTTTACAATTTCGCTGTTTGCCTCTCTAACGCACGCACGTATTGGCTAGAAAGAGAGGTAAACAGCGAAATTGTAAATTGTAACACTCATTGTGAGTGCTAGTTTTATGAATAACATTAACTTTTTACGCTAAAATACATTCAATAATTTTAAAAAAAATAAAAGAAATGGAAAAACACTTTTTTTTTGCGCCAAAAATGACAAAAGTCCTATAATATAACGTTTTTTGTTTGTTTTTACATCAAAAATGCGTGGTTAAAATCTTTTGGGTTTAAACAGCCCACGGTGTATATACAGGGTGTAATCGTTAAGTGTTGCCAGGCCATAATTCCGTAAATATAGCAGATACCAGAAAACTTCTAGCTGATATCAAAAGTACGTTACCCAACGAGTAAAATTACACTAATAACTTTTTTTAAATTAAATCAGAAATATCTCAAATATTAACTTCAAACCCTTCCATACATTTAGTACGTAAACGTTCATTCAAAGAGTAGTTTAATACGAATATTTTTTTATTTAGGAATAAATGTTAGATTAATTATTTCATAAACGGTCGTATTATTATTTTATTACAATGTGTTCGTACAAATAACGAATCTCTAACAGTTTTATCTGTTATGACACCCGACGTTTTTTAAGGCCAGTCGTCATACTAAATGTATGGGAGCGTTTTAACTTAGTATTTTTAATATTACTCCATCTATTTAGAAAAAGTTATTAATGCAATTTTATTCGTTGGGTAATGCACTTTCGATATCAGTTGGAAGTTTATTGATATCTGTTATATTTACGGAATTATGGCCTTATAAGTGTGGCCACACTTAACGATTACACCCTGTATATATTATGTATATTTTTTTATATATTGGCACAACAAAGTGGCTCCACTCCACCTGATCGTAAGTGAAAAATGGAGCTCAAATCGCGGCGGCAATGAACTGGAGACCAGCAGTAATCTGTCAGTTGCCACCGCCTTGCTGGCCCGCTAGATGCTTCTTCACGCTTCGTTACTTATTTTATTTATTATTTCTAGGCTTTGGTCACCGAATTTGGATTACGGGTGGTCTGGCGAGGACGAATGGTGATCTCAGCGAAAATATCGAATCATTATTTTCTTGTGCAATAAATTATCACTACATAGTATAAAATAAAGTCACTTTTTCTGTCCCTATGTCCCTTTGTACGCTTAAATCTTTAAAACTACGCAACGGATTTTGATGAGATTTTAAATAGGTAAAGTAATTCAAGAGGAAGGTTTTCATATACGTAGGATGCCCTGAAAATTTCGGGAATTTAATACTTAGGAACGTATATTTGACATGTGTTATACCTCTTTCTTACAAGCATAGTCTCATTATTCGAAAACACTGGCCACTTAGAAAAAAAAAACAATGTCCGATTTTCAATTGTTTTTTAAAGTCGTTGAGTCGCTGTTGAAAATGGAGCTGTCCCGCGAAAGTTTTAGAGCAATGATTTATTATGACTTTAAAAGTGGATTAACACAACAACAATGTGGAGACCGATTAACTATTGCTTTTAGTAGTGAAGCACCTTCAAAGACGACCATATACAGGTGGTATTCGGAATCCCAACGTGGCCGTGTGTCTCTTGCGGATGACGTACGTGAGGGTCGACCGAAAACGGCCGTTACCGATCAAAACATCGATGTTGTTCGCCAACTGATAAAGGAAGATAGGCATGTTACATATCGGGAGATTCAGGAGACTTTAGGCATTGGAATGAGTCAGGTACAAGTTATTTTACAACAAGAGTTGGGCGTGCGGAAGTTATTTCCCGGTGGATTCCTCACTTGTTATCTGACGACCAGAAAACGGTACGTGTCAATTGGTGCCGCAAAACTTTAAAAAGATTTAATGGAGGAAGCTCAAATGTCGTTTTTAGTATTGTGTCAGGTGACAAATCATGGATTTACGCATATGAGCCTGAATCGAAAAACCAATCTCGAGTTTGGGTTTACGAAGACGAACCGAAGCCGACAAAAGTTGTTCGTTCTCGCAGCACGATCAAAAAAATGGTAGCCACGTTTGTCTCCAAATCGGGTCACGTGGCGACTATCGCTCTTGAAGATCGAAGAACTGTCAATGCCGATTGGTATATAGGCGTTTGTTTACCGATTGTTTTTGCTGAACTGCGAAAAACTAACCCTAACCGCCGTATTATACTACACCATGATAATGCCAGCCCTCACACCGCTCAGAAAACAGACGACTATCTGAAGGGCGAAAACGTCGAATTACTGGACCATCCTCCGTACAGCCCCGACCTAAGTCCCAACGATTTTTTTACTTTCCCGAAAATAAAGAATCGGTTGCGTGGTCAGCGTTTTCAGACCGCGGAAGAAGCAGTCGACGATTATAAAATGGCCATTTTGTCAACCCCCACTTCAGACTTCAATAACTGTTTTAAAAACTGGTTTCAGAGAATGAAAAAGTGTATTAAACACAAAGGAGAATACTTTGAAAAACAATAAAAGTACTTTTATTTCATTAAAATGCGTATTTTTTCCGATTCCCGAAACTTTCAGGGCAACCTACGTAGGTATAGTACCCGTGCAAAGCCGAGCCGAGTCGCTAGTCGCTATTTTATAAAACAGAGTTTTTGTAACGTGTATTTTAAGAATAGAATAGATAACAATTTATCCGTAGAATTTATGACAATAAAATCTTTTGCTTTACCTACCTAATTTAAAAACGATACGGAAGAAGCCCTTAGAAAATAACCAACAGAGAACAATCAATAACTGTAAATGTAATTAAACATTTAAACTCACGCATATTTAGTCACTACGCGCGACATGTTTCGAAACCGTGCTTTATAATGAAGACTTAGGTTCTCCGAAACACGTGAATTAAACCGTTTAATTACATTTATAGTTATTTGTCAGCCTCCGTAGCCAAGTTGGTAGTGACCCTGCCTACTCCGGGTTTGAATCCCGGCGAGGGCATTATTTGTGTATTTATTTATCACAAATATTTGTTCCTTGGTCATGGCTGTCTATGTACCTATATCTTGCATAGGTATATTTCTCGACTCAGCTAAAGCATTCGATACTGTTTCTATTTCTATATTGCTTAGTAAACTGGAACTTCTTGGAATCAGAGGGAATGTCCTAGTCTGGTTTACAAGTTATTTATCAAATCGGAAACAATGTGTGAAAATAGTCCCAAAGGTCCCAAACGTAAGTCACCGTAATGAAATAGATTTTGGTGTCCCTCAGGGAAGCATTATCGGCCCAACTTTGTTTGTTTATATATAAATGACATAACAAGCATTAATGGGATCAATGCTGACGTCCTATGTTATGCTGATGATACTGCCATTATTTTTCATGACAACTCTTGGTCTGAAGTAAAAAATCAGCAGGATATTATGGTTTGGGTGTATTATCAGGATGGTTTCAGGCCAATTTACTGACCCTGAATATTGCTAAGACTAAATTTGTTTGTTTTTACAAAACCAAAGCTTCAGCACCAATAAGTATCCCTAATATCGATCTTCATACCTGTGCTAATCATACGTCATCACCAACCACAACATTCAGCCTGTTGTGTTTATATTGAGAGAAATTATACAGTAAGATACCTTGGTGTTATTTTTGATGAAAATCTTAACTTCACAGATCCTATTCTAACTACAGCCAAGATTTATAATCATACACGGTGCTCGCGAGCATTCCGAAAGATTTTAACTATGCATTCTAGACATCAAAAAAAAACAAAAAATATTATGAGACCTAATGTCAATTCCACCAAAAAAAAAATTTTTTTATTCTTTTTTTTTAGTCTATTTGAATACTTTTTAACATTTCCAGTACTTTTTATCATAACAACAATTTGTTTAAATTATTTATTTCAATTGTTTTTTTAAGTACAGGTTTTTTCGTCAAGTCTATTCTTATTTTTTGATTGTCAGGCAAAAGGTGTGGTAATATTAGAACACATTGTGGTCGCATTGTAACCAAAAAGAAGTTTTATGACAAGTTACGTTGAAAAACTTTTTTCAAAAAAAGGTTAATTATCTCTGGAACCAAGCCGAATCCAGGAAATTTTATATAACATTAAATACTCCAAATATGCTCAGGAATTCAGCATTAAAATCTTTCGGAATGCTCACGAGCACCGTGTATATCCCAAATAAAAGTTAAATGGCATACTAATAAATGGTACAAGTACATAAAAAAAAATTGTACCTACAGAAAAATTGAGTATCGATATCGACATCACAAATTTATGCGTTTACCTACTTATCCCTAAGTAAGAACTTGACAGCTACCATTTTGCACCTCCGATAGCGGGGTCTAGTTATAATCTAAGCGTTGACTGTTAATGTTGTTCTTTGTCGATTTAAAACTCCTTTCTATGAAAACAATAATTTTGCTTAATAGGTATCACTTATCAGTTATAAAACCTAATATTTGTGATAACAGTTATTTACAATCCAATATAATTGAAAATAATTCGATAAATGTTTAAGTACCTACATGAGCTACATGAAAGTAACAATTACTTTATGAAATGTGAAGAAAGGTATCGTTAATGTATTTGAAAATGATTAAAAGAAATGCCAGATTGATGTTTTTCGCAGTATTCATATATATTTGTAAGTATACAAGTTCTTGTTGAACAAATTAAATTAATATCTTCTTCGGTTACCGCTATAGTTATTCGTGAAATAATGCTAATTTAAACGTTCGGTTGTAGTTATATTAATTAACGTACGTGATATAATCTGTTAAAATGGATATTTTTATTTCACAAATTAAATAACTTTTATTTAATCGGTATTAAAATATTCATTTATAAAGTAGATATCTTACCTACGTACCAAACGAAATAAAAAATATCAAGTTACAAATAAATCATACTTATAAAATTTATACACTTCATAAATTTCGGAAAATAATGACAATACCAATTGCAGTGGCAAAACATCAATGCTTATCTAATTCAATCGACTTCCAATACCCCGAAGACGATGTGAGGGAGCTGCTGTACCGTGAACTGTCAACCGATACGTACTTCAGTCTGCCGTTCCATGACCCAAATGATACCGCACAATCCTCCCGGAGGCAGTTCGAGAGTATGAGAGCAAAGTATGATGGTAAGAAATTAGGGACTAAAATACTGCCTTGCGGTACACCAAAATTTTTATTACATGTGGTTCCAAAATACTACCTTGCGACACACCTCGACTTTAAACAATTATGAAACCAAAATACTGCCTTGCGGTACAGCTCAACTTTTATTAAATGTGGATCTAAAATACCACATATACAGGGTGGCCCATTCAAATCGGTCAGTATAGGAAAGTCTGAAACTATAAGACATACGAAGATTTGTTCTTAGGAACCATAATATATCACCGATTTTGATAAAAAGGAAAACTGCGTTGATAAATATGAAAATATTTTTTTTCCTAAGATTTACACAATAAACACCTATTAAAATAAATGTAAGTTCGTGAAAACAATGAATTTTATTCATTTTAGACATCACGTTTCTTCTTTAGAGACATTTACCGCTTAACCTACAAAACGATATCTGAATAGAAAAAGTGTAAGTTTATTTTTTCAAAAAAACCGGGTTCGATTCCCTAGCTAGGTACAGTGTTTTTTTTTTCAAATGTACGAATGCAGTTTTTCTTTTTATCAAAATCGGTGACATGGTTCCTAAAAACAAATCTTCGTATGTCTTATAGTTTCAGACTTTACCATACTGACCGATTTGAATGGGCCACTCTGTATATACCACACCTAGACTAAACAATTATGGAACCAAAATGCTGCCTTGCAACACATCTCGACTTTAAACAAAATACTGCCTTGAAGTATACCTCAAGTTTAATAAATTATGTATCCAAAGGAGGGCCTTACGGAAGCCCTCAAGCTTAATCGGGGATCTACAACAGTGCCCTGCACTCCAGCACACCTAGAACGACACTCTCTGTCGCATAATTAGTGACCTGCCTGCGAAGCAGAAGATCCCTAGTTCTAATCCCTGTGAGGATTTATTTGTAATCACAAATTGTTTGTCTTAACTAACCTACTTTGAATAAATGCACCGGAGACGGAAAACTTTACATAGCCAATGCCTGCTGGTTTGTAATGCAGATCATTGCAATAGTTTAGACACGTATTTTAAAGCAACACAACACAAATGAGAGTAGATAAATGTGCTTTTCGTTTTATTTTTATGTATAAAATTTATTTGCAGAGACCAAAGTCTTGTATCAAGGAGACTTAAACTTCATAAAAAAGGATGGTCCGCCATCTTGGAAAGGCGAAGGGTTGGTCGTAGATCTTGATTACTATAATACCAATCAAGATTCGATGTCTAGGGCTACTCTGAATCCAGATGTCTATACTGTGTTTCGTCTCTGTTATGCCGTATCTTACATGTGGCGACGAGGGTGAGCACCTTGACTTTATCTCATACTGTATACCTAGGTCTCCGCACCTCATAACAACTCAACGAAAACACGGCAGTAACTCTAATCACACTTTCGTTGAGTAGTCAACTGATTGATCCACCCAATGGTGACTTATGGGCAACGCGGCGTGAACTTTTATATTATTGAGGATCTTTGGACTAAGAACTGCAAGATATAAAATATAAGAAACATACAAATCTTTCTCCTGCCTAGCAATGGTACCGAAGAGAAGTTTTATAAGATGCGAAACTTTGTATAGAGAATGTTCTCGGCAAATTAAATTTTACAAGCAATGTAATCATGCCAAAACCGTTACCGTACTCTTAAATTTTCATGAAAATTCTAGAAAATTACCGCAATCTTGAGAATGTTCTGCAACTTGTACATTGATCACACTTCCGGCGTTGATCATTTTTGCTTTAAAATATTACATTTCACATTTATAATTTCTATACATGTAGTATTACTACTTAAAAAAACATTAATACATGAATGAGCCAATTAACTTTTTGATCGACATATTTTCTGTCTACTGTGTTACTTTTCATGAACTTACAAATGTACGTCAATTAATACTATACACATATTTACAATAAAAAACAGTTGGAACCTAAATGTATCGATGTGAACTTGTGTGAGGCCCAACGCATGTACAATTTATAAGCATTTTTTAGGGTTCCGTAGCCAAAATGGCAAAAACGGAACCCTTATAGATTCGTCATGTCCGTCTGTCCGGCTGTCCGTCTGTCCGTCTGTCACAGCCAATTTACTCGGAAACTATAAATGCTACAGTAACGAAATTTGGTAAGGATATGTGTTGTATGAACCGCTACAGGAATGTGATACTAAATTGTAAAAAAAACATTGGGGTGGGGGCCCTCCATACATGTAACTGAGGGATAGAATTTTTTTTTTAGTTGTACATAAGCGTGTGGGGTATTAATAGAAAGGTCTTCGAAAATGATATGAAGGTTTATACATCACATTTTTATTTAAGCAAATCGTTTTCGAGATATCAGGTCTCAAAGTCTGAAAAATGTGTCCCCCCCCCTCTATTTTTTAAACTACGCGATATAAAATTCTGGAAAAAATATATGTTATGCACATTAATAAACTCTATCAACAATTTTTGGTTTGATAAAATTATCTCCTATAGTTTTTGAGGTAGGTTGATTAAACTGTATTTTTTTAATAATAAATTGATAATGGTACGGAACCCTTTGCGCGCGAGTCCGACTCGCACTTGGCCGGTTTTTTTAGCATAATTGTGTGTGAAACTCTATCATACGCTTTTGTGAGATCTAAAAGCAAGCCGACCGCAAGGCGTTTGTTGTTTATAGTATTCAAGATGTGTTGTGTGTAGTTGGTAAGAGCAAGGGCTTTCGAACGATTTTTCCTAAAGCCGTATTGTTGGTCATCGAGCACTTGATTTTTTTCTAGGAATGTGTAAACTCGGTTACACATGGACTTTTCAAATACTTTTGAGAGCGTGGGCAAAAGTGCTATGGGTCGATAGTTGTTAGCGTCCTGAGCGTTACCTTTTTTATGTATAGGTTTTATTATAGTTACTTTTAGGGTCTCACCAAACCAATCGACGCGGAGTCGGCTTTCGCCGAGTGTTTTACACCACACTATTCGCATTTAGCCGATCGACCGTCTCCGCGGCTGAACACCTGCGTTAAGCAGTCTCAACCTCCTTACGGCCGCCGAAACGCTCGATCGGCTGCGATTTGCTACCGCAACAGTTGTAAAGCGGCGGTCGGCTCTCCCGTGCTCCGTCCTGCCGTCGAGACGTCAGACAGCACGCGTACAGCCGCTGAGTCCGACGAACAGATAGATAGGACAGCGGGTGATCGGCAATCGTAAATCTCATTTTTGGAGACTAGTTGTTAGTAACTAGTTTGAAATTGAACAGACGTGTATGATTACGACAGTATTACTTCGTGTTGTCAGATGTATTGCAGATTTTAATGTGGGTAATAAATCAAATGAATAAATACAAACGCATCAGTAGCTACTTCGGCCGTCATCGGCTCTTTTCGGCCGTCGTCAGTTATGTTCGGCCGTCGAAGACGCTGAACGGCTTCCGCCAGCTCTGACCGGTCCTTATCGTAGGTACTCGGCCGTGATCGGAGCCGTTCAACTCTTTCCGGCACCGTACGCCGGTATTAGGAGATTTAGGAATGCGAACGTGTGCGTTAGGCTGCAAACGGGGTCGTACGAATGCGAACAGCTTTACGGCAAAACGCCGTTTTCCCGTCGAAAGACGTCGTTTCGCGCGGGCCGAGCCGATTTACGATGTCCTCGCTCTTATTGCGTTGACATAAAGCTTTTACCGTACGCGATTAGCCGAAACGGCGTCGACTAGTTTGGTGAGACCCTTAGCTGTTGCGGAAATATCCCTTCATCAAACGACTGATTGATTAACATGCATAATGGTATTGCCAACTCAGAGGCACACAACCTAACCAAAGTCGAGGGAATGTTATCAATTCCTGTGCTGTGAGTGTTTTTTAATCCTCGAATAATCTTAAAAACCTCGAGCTCAGAGACTGGGTATAGATAAAAAGATTTAGTAAGTGGACTATTACATGGGCGGCCAGGCGTACGGCGAGGGGAATCAGTAGTGTCTTGGTATTGGCAATCATAAACTGAGGCAAAAAAAGTATTAAATGTATTAGCTATAATTTCAGGATCATAGTTACCGGTATCAAATATGTAATTTTGTGAAAAAGATTAAATGATTAATTATTCAATCAACTTAGGAGTCATGTCCATAATAATATTATTGCGAACGATGACGCACATTTTTCCGATCCCTGACGATTACAGAATCGCATCTTAGTTATGTCAGCTGCTCTAATCAACTTTTTTGTTTTTCATCGGTAGTTCAGGATCGCCCGGTATTACCTGACCATCCTTAAATTGACAACGGTACTCACAGTGTACATAGTCAGTCTACCTACATTTTGTATTTTTTTTAAGACAGTATTTTATGCTCTACACAATGGCGAAGAGGCTGGAACGCACGATTTTTTTAAATTTGCCAATTTAAGGTTTAGATTGTCAATTCCTTATGGTATTGTATTGTACATAATTATAATTAATGAATGCAATAAAATCAGAAATGGTTTCCGTCGAAGCAATCTTGAACCGTAGGGAAAACCTGATTTCCCTTTATGTTAATTTATCTCCAAGGCTTTGTTTACCTTTGAGCCGGCAGTAAATATCCATTTACATAGATAAAACACATATAATGCTATGTTTTTCTCGCATAACGACCGAAAGTTTTCGTATTTCTAGGTATTTACTTGTACTAGTTATGGCACTTAGCTATTTTTCAAGTCTGAATTGCGGAGTAGTTAGTATACAGGGGGAAATTCCTTTTGAGTCAGTGAGGGCAGCTACCACATCCAGAGTAGCTACCCGAAAATGGTCATAGAAACCTTCCCTCGATTTTAAATTAATAAATGATAAAGATTGGCGTTAAAAGGTTTTGGAAAATACATACAGATCACGAGGAAATGGTCATTTTTGACAAATTTGTTTTTTGATCCTAAGATCTTGTTTCTGTTCAGAATCAAAAGTTTCTATAGGACTAAAAAAAATCGGCTAGAAAAGCCGCAAATCAAGAATTAGAAGTCCTATACAAATTGAATGAAAAAGAAAAATGTTATTTTTCACATTTAATTTTGTATGTCTATCGATTCCATTCTATACCAATAGCTTCCTACAGGTCAACTTACGGCAATGTACAAAAAAGCCAAAAAATTAAAGAAAATGTTTTTATACATTGTATCTAATTATAGGTATGAAACTAATTAAATGTACTCACATAATAGTCCGAAAGCTTCTGCCTCTTCGCCTCTCGACTCAGCAGATCATACAGCAGGAGCAACCTCAAGTTTGAGGCACTCAGCTTCGACCCCTTATTCCCTTGAGGTCCCGCCCTCAGATCCTCAATCAGCCTCTCATCATCAGGGTCATTGGCGAGTCTGATCATCTCCCTCACATTTGGTGACAAATACTGAAGATTTTCTTCAAAGTCTTCAAGCATGAGGCTATCTGAGCGGGATATTTTGTCCACATCAGTTTCGAAATGAGGAGGTAAGAGATGAGACTCTGGACTTGGTTCTATTAGAGGTTTGACTTCTTCTTCTTGTATAGAGAGGAAGGTCTCGCCGGTGTTAGTTCTCTGTGGCTGGATGACAGTGTAGGGGGCATTGTGGTTGGGGGGGAGGAGGTAAGTGCGGTCGTCGGGCTTCGGTGGGGCTATGGGCGCGTAGAGACCCGGTCTGTGGTATGGTGTTGTTTGGTCCCTGTAAGATATAAGTCTGATTTAGGTTGGCATCAGTATTGGGCGGTATTTTTTGAAAATATGTCGGAGGGCTCGTCATTGCTTCGACCTTGTCCGTACATTTTGTAAGAAAATATATGAGTGGCGCTATTTTTTACCTGCCTTCAAAGTGGATTAAAAAAATGTTATATAATAAAATTAATAAATGAGAGGATGAAAAAATGGTGTAACGTTACATGTTATTTTTTAAGAATTATCTTCGACAGGTTTTGCTGACAGGCAAAGAAGTACTGTAATTTTAGTCATAAGAATTTAAAACTAATTGTCAAAAATATAAAATGCACTCACAAACAATAAAAAAAAATTGTATTGTATTTTACGACAAATTGGTGATGGATTAAACTTAGGACATAATTTAGGTAATAATAACAAAAGAACCCAATCAAAGTATTTCAGAAAGTTGCGGATTCGAACCTAGTTGTGACCTTTCCACTTCCATATTTAAATTACTTGAAACCGAAATTATCACAGAAATTTAATTTTCAGCAGATTAATTCTCCAGGCTTTCCTCAAACATTGGGGCTCAAGGTTTAATAAAGTTTTTAAATAAATTTTTCTCTTTGCCGTTTCGTAGCCAAAGTTTGAGGTGAAATATTACTGCAACTGCACTGCAGTAAGTTAGCAGTCGAACGGCCAGAGCACAAAGTTTCGAAAAGAAGCCATAATTTAAGGCACGCTCAGAACAGGTAGGTAGAAGCTAAATAACTCTAAGTGTACGGCAAAATAAAGAAAAACTTTTACCCAAGCTGCCTAGCTGTATACAACAAAAAAAACTGTCGTCAAATCACGAAACTTGAAAGCTAAGAGTCATCATCCCAAACCAATCGAGGCTTTCGCATTTTTAAGGCAAATCCCGCTGTATCACCGTCGTTCAGTGTCGTCCGAGTTGTTTCTGTTTCGCTCTAATTGAAAGAAAGTATGAAAAAACCGGCCAAGTGCAAGTCGGACTCGCGCGCGTGGGGTTCCGTACCATTATCAATTTATTATTAAAAAAATACAGTTATATCAACCTACCTCAACTATAGGAGACAATTTAATCAAATTAAAAATCGTTGATTGAGTTTATTAATGTGCATAACATATATATATTTTTTAATTTTATATCCCGTAGTTTAAAAAATAGAGGGAGGAGGACACATTTTTCAGACTTTGAGAACTGATATCTCTAAAACGATTAGCTTAAATAAAAATGAGATTTATAAACCTTCATATCATTTTCAAAGACCTTTCTATTAATACCCCACACGCTTATATACAACAAAAATATTTTTTTTTTACAGTTACATGTATGGAGGACCCCCACCCCAATGTTTTTTTTTACAATTTAGTATCATAATCCTGTAGCAGTTCATACAACACATATCCTTACCAAATTTCGTTACTGTTGCATTTATAGTTTCAGAGTAAATCGGCTGTGACAGAGAGAGATCTATAAAGGTTCCGTTTTTGCCATTTTGGCTACGGAACCCTAAAAAACATTTATTGCACAACTACAATTACAGAATGAACAGATACATTCTTACATCTACAGAGACAAAATAGAGATACAATTAAAAATACATACGCTAAAAAAAAACAAAAAGGCGAGAAAAGTGTGTTGCTGTAGGAACTGCAATTGGGTACCACTCAGCATAATACAGGGTGGCCCATTCAAATCGGTCAGTATGGGAAAGACTGAAACTATAAGACATACGAAGATTTGTTCTTAGGAACCATGTCACCGATTTTGATAAAAAGAAAAACTGCATTCATACATTTGAAAAATAAACTGTACCCAGCCAGGGAATCAAACCCGGTTGTTTTGAAAAAAATAAACATGCTTTATTTCTATTCAGATATCGTTTGTGTAGGTCTTAAGCAGTAAATGTCTCTAAGAAACATGATGTCTAAAATTTATTTTACTAGGTGTTTATTGTGTAAAACTAAAGAAAAAAAACGTTTTTCTTTCATATTTATCAACGCAGTTTTTCTTATTATCAAAATCAATGACATGGTTCCTAAGAATAAATCTTCGTATGTCTTATAGTTTCAGACTTTCCCATACTGACCGATTTGAATGGGCCACCCGGTATATGCTGAACATCTGAGGCTGGAGCGCTGGTCTTCCGTGGAACCCATTGGAAGGTAGAAACGAACAACAACAAGCGAGCGTTATTAAGAAAATAAATTATGTAGTTAAATAGAATTGTTATATAAATATATTATGTAGGGTGGAGAGCATATTATATTTTAAGGTATGTAATAGTATATAGTATCATTGAGACGTGGTAATTATTTCGTAGTAATAAAGGATTTTATAAATTGAATTAGCCGAAATCGCGTCGATAGATTCGGGGAGACCCTAACACGTCCAAATCTCAGTATAATAATAAAAAAATAGTACATAGTAATATTGGTGAAATCCGTTATTCTTTGGCACCTTTAGGACCTAACATGTATAGTTAAGTACAGTTCGGGAAATATTATTTGACCGACTCTTATCTCACTTACGACCTTTTATTTTGCGTCATTAACAATAGAAAAGTGCTCGACTGCTGATTATCTAGTAAGTGTTAACGCAAGACAAGAGGTCGTAAGTAAGATAACAGTCGGTCAAATTATATTTCTCGAACTATAATCTATTACAAGAAATATAAAGTAAAAGTAACATTTTCATCGTTTTATACCAAAATCAAAACTTCAACGAACAGACTAAAAACTTACTATGAATTAATAATAGTGAAAGCTCAAATCAAAGTTTCCGACTTCCATTCCTCATACTCAGAAGATCTTAAGCGACATCACACCAATAGTAACATAGTACCTTTTATTGCCAAGCGAGAAAGTTTGAAGTTTATGGAAATAGTTGAGAAGTAAGAAAGTTTGTGTACAGACTAGTTAAAGAAGAGACTAGTTAACTGCGATAGAAACTGAAATTTAATAAAGGTTGTTAAGACTGTGGCAACTAGGTAGTCACGTCTAAAAATATGTATGCATTTCGGAACGTATGTCAAAGGCATAGGGATCAAAATCGTATACATATTATTAGAGCCGACCGTGCTTGAATTTAAGGTATGGAGAGACATATCCTATAAAATATAATGAAACGGCTAAAAAAATTATAATAATAAATAAATATATTGGGACATCTTACACAAATCGACTACGGTAAGCTCAATAAAGGCTTGTGATGTAAGTACCAGGCGACGATATATATAATAAATAGATACATGAGGGAAGTGTCACTAGTTTAGTTGGTAGTGACCCTGCCTACGAAGCTAAATGTTCCGGGTTCGAATCCCGGCGAGGGCATTATTTGTGTATTATATATTTATCACAAATATTTGTTCCTTAGTCGTGGCCGTCTGTGTATTTAAGTATCTATATGTATCTATTTATTATATAAATCGTCGCTTCGTACCCACATCACAAGCCTTAATTGAGCTTACCGTGGGACTAGGTCGATCTGTGTGAGATGTCCCATGTCCCAAGATATTTATTTATTTATTTTATTTATACTTATCTAGCTTCAGTACCACTCATTCTAAAGGTTACTTTCTTATTAACTTGTCTTTGGTAGTCGCCATTAAAATTTAGTTACGAATCTTGAATGCGACTAAAACTTAGATAACTTTGTATTAATAAGGACCTAGTAAATGGGTTTCGTTTTGAATTAAAATTAAGTTTATATTGAATTCAAGGCATCGGCATTTCATTGGCCGTGTGGTGATGGCAGTAAGAACACATTCGTCACCACCCCAACTCCTCCTGCGGGTGTCGTAAGAGTCGAGTAAGGGAAGTGTCACTAACCATTATTTGATAAAAGATTGATGACGGGCAGCAGCATCATCATAGGGGACACTTTACTGCGATCGCCAATCCGCTTGCCCAGCGTGGCATTTATCTCCTAATGCGTCTATACGCATAGTTAATAGGGGAGGCCTACGTCAAGCAGTGGACTATCATAGGCTGATGATGATGATGATTGAATTCAAGGTGAACCTACACGTTTTTGGTATTAAGCGATACGTAAGTTTCGTATTAAGTATACGATAAGCTTAAGGAAGAGAAAGAGTAAGCAGAAGACCATAACCTCGCTTTACCAAGCCGGCTGAACGGATACGTGTTCACATACACCGCGTCTGGCCTCCCCGTCGGTCGATTCGTCGGCCAACTGGTCGGTCGACTGGGCTGCGTGACCTTGGGAGGTCGAGTGGTGACCTTGGTCGGGCGGCTGGTGGTCTTTGGTGGCTCATCTCTTGCTTCAAAAGCCATCTGGTCGGTGAGATGGGCGATGACCTGCATGGCGACAGGGAGGTAGGAGTCGGAAAGCTGAACTTTCTGCTTAGCTGTGTCCACCTGAAGAAATAAGTGATCAGTTTTCAATCAAAGGAAGGACTATGAATGGTACATTATGACCAGAGATCGGATTTTTGTGCGACATCTCATACTAAAAGTCATCAAAATGACGTAAGTCACTACGAATGTCGCAAATCCATCCGATCTCTGATTATGACACAAGTGCAAAAAACATGAGATTCGAAACGAGTGGGGATGTCTTAAATCGATACGAGTTACGAATTTCCTTTTTGAACGTGTCTCGTATGACGTTTTTTAGTACAGATGGCCCTCCAGGAGTTTTGGACCTGACGTAAAATGACCCATTTCTCGCACTAGAGCCTAAAAAATACACCATCTGTGATAAAAAAATTTTACATGCAAAAAGGAAATTTGAAACGAGTGGCGATGTTTTAAAACACGATCGAAGGGACTGATTGAAATCGACACGAGTGTATGTTTTTTGCACTCGTGTCGTAATGTACTATTTTCAGACGAAAAAAGCTGAAATTTGTATGAATAGCTAGTGGTTATAGTTACTTAAAATATTAGACTTTTGGTGACAATTTAATGAATGCTGTTAAAGGAGTCTTCAGGATGCAGGAGGGTAGATTGAGTGTTTCTCATATTGTGATTGGTAGATAGGTACAATGGTATGTCACTGAATATCATCATCATCATATCAGCGGAAAGACGTCCCCTGCTGAACATAGGCCTCCCCCAAAGATTGCCACAATAACCGATGTCCTGCGCCACCCGCATCCAACAGATTCTTGCGACCTTCACCAGGTGATCAGTTAATCTGGTGGGGGCCTCTCCATGCTGCGTCTTCCGGTACGTGGTGGTATATATTTTATTATTAATTATTATTTAATAAGCAGGCAGGCAGTTAGAAAACTAATGTAGCCTGTATCCAGTGATCATTGTCACAATAATCTTAGAAAAGTTGTAGATGTGATGTACTTGTCTAGTCCATTTTTAAACTTATTCACATTTTGTGCTGAGATCACGTCCTCTGGGAGTTTGTTCCAACATCTCACTACTCGGTTGCTCAAAAAGTGTTTATAAGGGTTACTGTGAGATCTGTTACTCTCTAGCTTTAAGTGATGACCTCTCAGACGAGTGTTGTTATTACGCTTGAAAATCTCATGAAAATGTTTGAGGTCATAATGTTTAGTTAGTATCTTATATGTCTCTATTAAATCCCCACGTTTTCTGCGGTCTTTTAGAATAATTAACTATAGTTCTTTTAGCCTTTCCTAATATGACTTTTCAATATTTTTTTATATCTCCACTATCTTTCATTACGCATTTTGGAGTAATCCTTTGATAAGTCGCCATTCTCCGAACCCCTAATCGCATCTGTCGTTAGCCATCAGCTACTTGTTCTTGTAATTAAGATAAATTGCCTTTTAAGAATCTTTCCGATGAGCAGAGCTCTTTAGAGTCGGGAGTAGGTCAATGGGAGTGACTAACGAAGTTTATTGTTTTTTAAACTGATAAGAGCATATTGTATTGATGTTTTATTTGAAAAAGTTCCATTCAAAATCTTGTCAACCTCCGTAGCCTAGTTAGTAGTCACCATGCCTACAAAGAATCCCGGCGAGGGCATTATTTGTATATTTATTTATCACCGGCGGTGGTGGTTTAGTGGTTCAGACGTTTGACTTTCATTTCGGAGATTGTGGGTTAAAATCCTGGCTCGTACCAATGAGTTTTTCCGAAACTTATGTACGGAATATCAGATGATAAATTTACCATTAGCTTTCGGTGAAGGAAAACATCGTGAGGAAACCTGCATACATCCGAGAAGAATTTCAAAGGGGTATGTGAAGTTCCCAACCCGTTTAGGGCCAGCGTGGGGACTAAAGCCCAATCCCTCTCATATATGAGAGGAGGCCCGTGCCCAGCAGTGGGAAATTATATAGGCTAATATACGAGCTCCGATGCATATGTTCTCGTCCAGTTAGACTTCGAGATTATCCCGTTCATCCGGGGGAAAAGGTTTAGAGACAAAACCTTCACTATTCAATAGTAGTACTAAAGTAGTTTCTTTGAGTATAAAATATTTGGACTTAATAAATCAGAATAAAAAAAAACTATTTTACGAGAGGTATTTAAAAAAAAAAATCCACAATTTTTAATTTTGTAAATAATCAATGAATGTAAAGAACGCCATTAATATTAAAGTCGACATGGTACATCTGATGCACTACGAATTTTGCGCTTAGCAAAAGCTTATAAGCGCGGAATTACGGTGGTGAACGAAAATATAATTTAGACACTGGTTTGTTAAAATCGATTTTTTAAACAACAAAAGCGTACTTCAGATTGTTGTGTCTCTTGAAATGTAGTACATTAACCATGACTAACGTTCATACAATTTATCATTAGCATAATGTGATCATTTTTAAAATATTCAAAAATTTGTAAAAATTGTTTGAACTAGACGAACTCCACTGCATCGGGGCTCGTATTATATATTATTTTTCATCATCATCATCAGCCTATGATAGTCCACTGCTGGACGTAGGCCTCTCCTATTATTTAACTATGCGTATAGACGCATTAGGAGGTAAATGCCCATAATCGCCACGTTGGGCAAGCGGATTGGCGATCGCAGTAATGTGTCTACTATGATGACGCTGCTGCCCAATCAATCTTTTATCAAATATGGTCAGTGACACTTCAATCCCTTAGTCGACTCTTACGACACCCGCAGGAGGAGTTGGGGTGGTGACAAATGTATTCTTTCTGCCATCACCAGTGTCACCACACGGCCACATTATTATTAATTTATCACAAATATTTGTTCCTTGGTCTTGGTTGTCTACTATGTATTTAAGTATCCACGAGTATCTATTACTCATATATATATCGTCTACAACTACATCACGCTCCCGTATTCTGCTTAATAAATTTTTATTTTTTGCACCAGGCTCCGATTTGTTCGCGGACAACCTTGACAAACTTAAAAAAGAATTCTTGCGTTTTTGTGAAACAGTAACATAAATGTGATAATTATGTATGTTATTTTTAACATAAGCTTCTTGTACTGATCAATTTATTATTGCTTAGTGTTTTTTATCTTACCATCTGTAACGCTTTGGCTTGTCAGCTGTTAGTTGTAGATGTATTAAATAAATAAATAATAAATAAATAAATCACAAGCCTTACTTGAGCTTAACGTGGGACTTATTCCATTTGTGTAAGATGTCCCTAGATATTTATTATTTTGTGTAGTGACACCTCAAATCTTTGCGTGTACCTATCGTAAGAGTGGACTAAAGAATTAAAGTGTCAATGATTCTTTTATAGAAGAGTGATGATGGGCGGCAGCATCATCATTGTGGAGACACTACTGCGATCCCCAACCCGCTTGCCCAGCATGATGATCATGCGCATTTACCTCCTAATGCCTCGATACGTATAGAGAGGACTGCCCAGCAGTGGACTGAGAGAGGCATGACATACCTACTTTTCTCAGTGAAGTATCAATGTACAATGCTTTATTCATAATCGTCTCGTATCTTAAGAAGCCGCTAGGTATTGTTTGTCACTTTCGGTCTTATCAATAGGTATATCAGTATGAGCGAAAGGGACAAACAATACTTAGTGTGGCTTGCTAAGTTAGGAGACGTTATGAATGAGGGGATAAGCTTACACGTAGGGATAGCAACTTCAAAATTTCGACACTTTAAACAACATTTTACTTAGAACAGCTGCTGGAACTTTGACACCGTTTGTCCCTTTCTGTCTTATCAATATGTCTATATGAGCGAAAGGGTAAAACATGACTTAGTGGCCTGCTAAGTTAGGAGAGGTTATGAATGACGGGATAAGTTTACAAGTAGGGATAGGGGATAGCAACTTCATAATTTCGACACTTTAAACAACATTTCACATGAACAGTTGCTGGAACTTTGACACAGTTTGTCCCTTTCAGTCATATTTATATATCAGTATGAGTGAAAGGGATAAACAATACTTAATCGCTTGCTCAGTTAGGAGTCGTTATGAATGAGGGGATAAGCATACAAGTAGGGATAGGGGTAGTATGGGGGGGCTCTCCTCAGCGAAATCGCCCATGCCAAACGACCGGTAGGTCGACCTATGCTCCGTTTTAACGACAGCTTGAAACGTGACATGTTTTCGTTCGGCATCGATCACAGCAGCTGGGAGGATGTGTCACAGGATAGAGACTATTGGAGGGAGACTGAGCAAAGGCGTTATTGCACACGACAGCGCCTGGTTTGATCTCCTTTCTGCTAGGCGAGAGTTGAGAGACCAGCGCGTTTCCTCCCGATTCGCCTAACACTGCATTTACTTGTGCGAAGTGCGGTCGCGGCTGCCGCTCCCGTATCGGTCTATTTAGTCACACCCGTAAGTGCCAAACCCGAACGGACGCTGCTTAAATCATCTTTTATAGATGTTCCAGGCCAATGATGAGGGATAACAAGTTCAAAATTTCGGCACAACAACACTTGAAACAACATTTCACATAGAACAGCTGCTGGAACTTTGACACCGTTTGAGAGAAACGTCAACGCCATTGTAAGGTGACGATGGTAATGAATATTCATTCGTACTTTCGGTATAGATTATAACAGAGAACATGGTTGCGCAAAAACGCTGTGACCTATAATGAAATGCGGGTGCGTCGTTTTTACCGATAACTTCGTATCAAGGAAAATGTAGGTTGTAATATTGGTAACTAGAAAAATAGTAATGTCAAGCGTAGATTGCAAAAATATTACACATCAAATCACATAATATATTAGGCAATGGGTGACCATAGGGCTGGCTCATTTCTTGGCCAGAGGATAGGCATTGCCATCCAGCGAAGAAATGTAGCCAGTGTTATAGGCACTCTCCCACAGGGAATCGACTTGGGGGATGTGGTAGTTAAAGTTAGTTATTATTTAATATTTTCTTCGGTTACCGCGAGGATTACACATGAAATAAAACTATGAAAACGGATAAACTCGTCATCCGCAGACCACGAACCCTGTAAAGTTTTCGAAACGTCGGAATGAAGTTAAAATTAGTTAATATACGCGAGTTTATCAGTTTTCATAGTTTTATTAGTTATTATTATTTAAGTTTTAAGTATGATTTGTGTTTTTTTCCAGTACCTGTAAAAAATGTTATGTTTATATGTGTAAATGATAATAATAAATTGTACATAATTAAAGTTTTTTAATAAAAATATAGTGGTTATCTCCGAAAATGTCCACTTTACAAATACTTTCTTTTATGACCTTTATTCTTTTAAACTTGGAGGATTTAGTAACGGAGTAACTCCATTACTAAATCCTCCAAGTTTAAAAGAATTCCCAGAGAAAAGAGGTCCCAGTCTCACGGATTCATTTTCAATTGTATTTTAATGATTATAAGATACATTTGTGACGTGAGTTATGTGTCCCTTCGAAAATTGGTAGAAAATTTGTTTAGAAGTTTGCTGCAATACCTACAGTAGGTATTGCTGCAGTTAGAAAGATCATACAGCACTCGCGCAAACGGGCATCTTTCCTGTGGACATATTAGGTTTTGACCACATAATTCTTAAAGAACCAGAAGCCACCTAACGGCTTGTGTTCGTCCAACAAGAAAATTAGGGTTCTAGAGACCTTTACTTTCATATGTAGACACGAAAGATTTGTAACCTAACTCATACAAAAACAATTGTATGACCCAGAACCAGAAACCAAAAGTGACAGCAAGTGTCAAGGTTTCGATATTCATAGACGGGTTCTAGCAAAATATGATCTAGCTGTTTTAAGTTACCTGAATCCTGAATAGCTTTGAACAATCCTGTAACCATATTTGATGAAAGGGCTTTTGTTTCGGTCGGAATTAATTACTGCTTTCAAAGCTAGTCAAAGTTTCTTCTATATGTGGAGGAATTACATTATTCTGAGGTATTGTGTGTTCTGTAGTCGTACCATGAGTTACTAAGTAACGTTTATGTTAGGGTAAGTTGCAGTAAAAGTGTACCTTTTAATTTTTATATGCGATCATGGACTGTAATAAAAAACAAAAAAAGTATGTCTCTAACGTCACGAAAATAAGTATGTAAAATGAGATTACTCAGTTTAGTTACTCTTATACTAAATGTATGAAACGAAATGTAACGACACTGATAAAAAAAATCTCAAATATGTTACAAAATTTTTCATACCTTTAGTATTGGAGTAACTAAAGTGAGAAATCCCAATTTACATACTTATTTTCGTGACATAAGAGACATACTTTTTTTGTTCCATAACTTAAAAGTACGCACGATGCCGAATAAAATGGTGTATTACAGTCTATGATCGGATATAAAAATTAAAAGGTACACATTTACTGCGAATGATCCGTTACCGTTTACTTGATACGTTAAGTAATCCATCACGCTCGTCCCGATTCGTCAGTGCGAGCGAGATAAACGGGACTTAATCGCAAAAATATAAACTCCGTTCTGTCAAAAGATTGGCACCACAAGTTATTGATGCATTTTTTTTATTTGATGCGAAGCTATGGGCGAGAAAGAACTATATGCAGATAGTTGGCCCTCCCTCTGACCTATAGTTGCATTACATCTCAAAACATGCAGCAATAACTTACAAGTGTAAATTCAGCTGCTTTCTCATGGATCTATGTTAGTGGACACATTACTGCGATCGCCAATCCGCTTGGCCAGCGTGGCGATTATGGGTATTTTCCTCCTATAAGATTATACGCATAGTTAATAGGAGATGCCTACGTGCAGCAGTGTACTAACATAGGCTGATGATGGATGAATGGATGGATGGATGGTCCTATATGTTATGTTTATAGACGCATTAGCAGGTAAATGCCCTTCATCACCACACTGGGCAAGCGGATTGGCGATAGAAGTAATGTGTCCACTATGATAACGTTATGTTAATGCCCATCATCTTCTATCAAAGAATGGTCAGTGACATTTCAATCCCTTAGTCGACTCTTACAGACAGACAAAGTTACTTTCGCATTTATAATATTAATAAAAAGATAATATAGGGAGTGAATGAGTATACCGACAGACTTTACCATTGAATTTTTGATGTCAAAAAAAGTAAAAAATATTAATTATGAGATTTGTGAGACATATGTCATTTTCAGACAATTTTATTTTTAAATCTTTTTCGTAATTTTTTGAATTTTTATTATACATGACCAGTACTAAAATTGTACGGAATTTATTTTTAAAGGATTATATTTTTTTTTCTAAGTTTTTCAAACATTTTTCTGATACTTTTTTGTCATTTTATCTAACTTTCCTCAGTGAGTATTTGAGTATGTCAAGATTAAAACTATTAGTGTAAGAATTTTAATCGTACAGGCATTTATCAGTGACTTTCAAATTCTTTCTTCCCTATTTGTCGGGTTGCTCACTAACCACCCTGTATATACCTCACCTACATACCTATTAACAAATCCTTAACCTAGCCCTTAACGGTCCCCGTCCCCGCGGCAGACCAAAGAAGCGATGGCTAGACGTCGTGAAGGCTACATGAGTTTGAATGGGCTTACAGTAGAAGATGCCCAGGAAAAGCGGACCCTGGCAAAGGCTGGGATAACCTAGGTAGAAGAAGATAGATTAATACATACCACATTGAAAGTGATTATCTGGATGCATATTGCAAGAAGTGTCACGTGACGAATCATGGCTGCTGTCTGAAAAAATAAAGTTCGTAGTCAATAACTATAACTGCTTAATGCAAACGACAGTTATGTAAAAAATAAATATATTAAACTATTCATATTTGTCATTATATCAACCTCCGTAGCCTAGTTGGTAGTGACCTTTATTTCTCGAAAGCTTGTAACTTGTAATACAAGCGGAAGTCCTTATCTTATTAATAGTTTTAAAAAGAGACTTCCACTTTGTAATACAAGCTACAAATTTTTGAGAAATGGGCCTCTTGCCTACGAAGCTGGAGGTTCCAGGTTCGAATCCTGGCGAGTGCATTATTTGTCTATTTATTAATCACAAATATTTGTTCCTTGGTCATGGCTGCCTATTTATTTAAGTATCTATCCATTATATTTATCGTCTTCTGGTACCCACATCGCAAGCCGTAATTGAGCTAACCGTGGGACTAGGTCCGGTCGGGTCGCTAGTTTATTTATAAACTGTAACGACCCTTTATGTAAACGACAGTTATGCAAAAAATATCTAAAACTAGGTATTCATATTTAAATGCGCTACTTTAGCCATTTATCCATACATTCTACACACGTGACGTCACAAGAAGTCCGACCACTCTTGTTTTGGACCAAACCGACCGTTCAACCCGGGGTCACTGACCTTAGGTAACTGATTAATAACTAATCGAGATTATCGATCGGTGTTGGAAAGTTGGATTAATCAAACAGGTAGAACTATGTCTGAAGGGAATAGTCCTATTAGGGAGTGAATATAGTTCTATTGTGGGAGTGAATCAACTTTTACATAGTATACCTATACACGGTGTTTTTAATGATTTCCGTTAAATTAAAGGGAAGCTCTGTTAAGGTTAAAAATAATCGATTTCTCTAAGAAACTAGTGACTTAACTTTTACTGTTTTTGAGTTATTAAAAAAATAAGTTGAATATTTTTTATTTATTTATTTAGGATTACCAACAGATAATACACCATACACAATGACTGAACAAGCATTGTATTGCAGCCTTTATTAGGTACAGTCAAAGACAAAATAAGGTGTACACAAAAATGTTCAAAAATATGTCCCAGTGCACTCTAATTCTGTGTAATAAGAACGTCGTAACATATTTATGAGCGGATTCTTTCTATACATATTTTTGCACTTGACTGTACTTACATCCTTAAGCTTCTTATTTTGACATGTGCCGTCAGTCACCTGAGATCTTATTATTAAGGTTCTCTATGAATAATTCATGTAGATTAGTTTAAGACAATTTATAAAGTTATTTTATATTACGAGAATAAATATCTAATTCTAAATAGTACATTTTGATAAAAGGGCAAATTTTTTTTCGACGAGGCTGAAAGTTGGAGCCCGACTGAAACGAGGGCGACAATCACCCGAATTAAAAAGAAGTTTTTACACGTGTATCGAACGATTTTTTCATAACAATAAGTGCCTTAAAAGGAAAATTTACGTGCGCAAAGTTTACTTTTCCGCGCTAGTTAAAAATCTATTTTTGGCTGTTATTGCCATGGTTACGGTCGGTCACCTGAGTCACGAATATGCATTTTTATGCTAATAAGCCTTACTTAAAGGGCCACTTACAAACTTACCCTGTTATTCATAAACGTCTCCTAACTTAGCAATTCGCTAAGTATTGTTTGTCCCTTTCGTTCTTATCAATATGTCCATAAGAGTGAAAGAGACAAACAAGACTTAGCGGCTTGTTAAGTTATGAATGAGAAGGTTATTTTATGTTGCATGTTCACATAATTTAAGTAGATAAAAAATGAATACTTCATCAATTCTATACGGATTCTTCGCGTACACCCTGTATTAAAATATTTCATTATTAATCGTTCTTTTCAGCCTCCATAGCCTAGTTGGTAGTGATCCTGCCTACGCAGCTGGAGGGCCTGGGTTCGCATCCCGGCGAAGGTATTATTGTGTATTATTTTATCACAAATATTTGTTCCTTGTTCATGGTTGTCTATGTATTTAAGTACTACTTATTATATATATCGTCGCTTGGCACCCATATTACAAGGCTTGATTGAGCTTACCGTGGGACTAGGTCGATTTGTGTAAGATGTCCCATTTATTTATTATTTATTTGTAATAAGCACAATGACTCATGGAAACTTACATCCAAAATGCTACGCCTACAAAACCTAGGTCACAAATAGCGGTTTCTATATCTGGCCAGACATAGTCGGATATGGGTCAGGCTAGAATGCGAATAAACTGGTTAGGTCGATAGAAAGGGCTCAGTTTGAGACCTAGATATTTAGGCTGTGGGCGAACGAGAAAGTATCTGAATGTAGTGCAGATCGAAATCGCTCCGGCATTTTGTATGCCATTGCATTTAAGTACAAGTGCAGAAATGTGTACCTGTGGATGAATCAACTTTTTCTGTCTGTTATTACCATGGTTACGGTCGCCTGAGTCACGTTTTATGCAAAATTATGCTAAATAGCAAACATACATTTTTCTGGTGTTAATAAGCCCTTAATGGTGGTTAATGGTGTTAATAAGCGGTGGTAGCTCAGTGGTTTAAACGTTTGACTTTCAATCCGGAGGTCGTGGGTTCAAATTCTGGCTCGTACCAATGAATTTTTCCGAAACTTATGTACGGAATATCAGATGATATTTAACATTAGCTTTCGGTGAAGGAAAACATCGTGAGGAAACCTGCATACATCCGCGAAGAAATTCAAAGGTGTATGTGAAGTTCCCAACTCGCTTAGGGCCAGCGTGGGGACTATAGCCCAATCCCTCTCATACATGAGAGGAGGCCTGTACCCAGCTGTGTGACATTACATAGGCTAAAATATTACATATATTTTTTTAATAAGCCCTTTCCTTAATGGGCCGCCTACAAACATGCAGTACATACTATGTTTGCATAATTTTGTGGTTAAACCAGCGTGACTCAGGCGACCGGAACCATGGCAATCATCATTCATTCATCATTCATCATCAGCCTATGATAGTACACTGCACGTAGGCCTCTCCTATTGACTATGCGTATAAACACATTAGGAGGTAAATGCCCATAATCGCCACGCTGGACAAGCGGATTGGCGATCGCAGTAATGTGTCCACTATGATGACGCTGCTCCCCATCATCAATCTTTTATAAAATAATGGTCAGTGACACTTCAATCCCTTAGTCGACTCTTACGACTCCCGCAGGAGGAGTTGGGGTGGTGACAAATGTATTCTTACTGCCGTCACCTCACGGCTGACCATGGCAATAACAGAAAGAAAAAAGTTGATTCACCCATCTTACGAAAAAATCCTGTTGTAAATATGTTACGACGTTCTTATTAAACTCTTTTAATAAACAAGGGGCTATAAAGGAAACTAAACGAAAACAAAGTACATAATTATGACGACGTTCTAAAATAACGTTAAGGTGCATTTAGACCAAACGAGCAGTCGCTCATTCCATCCCCAACTTTACGAAATTCGTTCGTTGCACGAAACGTGATTCGTCGAAGTTCGTTGATTTCGTAGAGTGGGGTACAGAATGAGCGAATACTCGTTTGGTCTTAATGCATCTTTATATCAAAACAAGCCAAAACAATGTCCTTTTTGAACTTTTCCGACTAATGGGATGTCCTAATTATTTTTATCAAAATTTTTATAAGGTAAATGCAGATAAGTTGTTGTTGTGATGTTTACTTGTTTGCCTCGTCGACCAGTGTACATACCTGGTGGGTCACAACGGAAGAACAGCGCTGGCTTAGCCAGCTACATGCTGAGTTGTGACCCTTTTGTGGCAAGCTGTTGTTGTGTGCTTATTTGTAAAATGCGTATATGTTCATCGTGCTTGTCATAAATAAATTTTATATCATTTCATTTCATAAGACCGTCTATCAGGAAAATCCGTCCACCAACTGATTTCCACCACTTAACTCAACAGTATTAAACGCATAATTATGATGTACTTTCTTAAAAAATAAAATATTCCGGACTTTTTAAAATTATAACTAACGTAAGACTCAAACATGTTTAAATATTGATCAAACGGGTTACTCACGTAATTTTAGTTGATAATTGCTCGACATGTTTCGATCCATTTAGATGATCGTCATGGAGTACGCGCGACCAAAAACCTGGACTTACACTTCCTTATTTAAAAAAAAACAAGATATTGTAATGAACTGTACGGAATTTAAATAAGCAATGTAGTCTCGTATCAGTTTTAATATGATAAGTACCTATCTTAATCTAGTTTGACAGCATCATGCACTAAGTGCAATGTGAATGTTTAATTAATTTATGAATAATCCAATAATAATTAAACTATAAATATTCATGCACTATTCATGCATCGAAATCCTGAAGCATTAGCTCTAAAACCTTTAATCCCCGGTCTTAATGAGATACATCTGAGCGGCAACGGTGCTCAAAAATATCTGTACGTACGTTTATTACTGTCCACGAACAAGTACAGTATAATAAAAAAACTTGAATTACTTTGACGGTTGCGTTTTAACTAGAATAATCTTCTAAAGACGCTTTAAGCTTTCCTTACTCCAGTGACCTAGAAAGAGCTTTTTGTAAACGATCTTATGGAAAAACTATTAAAAAACAGTATTCACTAACTTAATAATAACTTGAAATTTATGTATATTTGTTTCTTTTCTAATCTCTGTGCTTATAGTTTCATTGTGTTATTACATTGTTATGATTTTTATTTAGTTTGTAGATCACGTATATTCGTAACAAAAAAAAGCATTAATTTTGAATAATACCAGTACTATTTTAATATAGGTGTGTGATGTGCTATGTGAATTTCAAAATGGGGTAACTACAATTTTTTAAATATAAGATGTTATTATTATTATTTTTTTTAAATATATTTATTTTCAAAACTACAATTAAACGACAACTACAATGTAAAAAACGCCTTCAATTCGGTAAACAGGGACACTTTGCTGACAGAAGTAAAGGAACAAAGTCCCGAACTCTATAATTACCTTTATCTCTGCTATGCAGATTAGGGTGGGTCACTGATGTATGAAGAAAAAAAAGTATTTGTTTTTTACTAGGAACAGTTGTCAATAGTTCCGTAATTAGGTCGACAAAGTGTGTGCAAAATTATTTGGCCATCGGAATTAATTTTCTGCCTCCGGATCTAATTGAAAGATTTCATAGAAACTTCAGTACATTTTGTACTGACCACAGTTGATATCTATGTTTTTACTTTTTATTACAACTTGAGCTATGTTTGAGTATTGTGTTTACCTGGAAATAGCTTTTCTATAGTTATGGAGCCAAAAGAGACGAAAAAAAATTCGAAAATAATAACTTTTTTTTTGAAGTTCCATACATTTTAAGAAAATTACTAATCAAATCCGGAGGCAGAAAAACTTAAATTAAAAATATAACAAAATTAAGAGTGATAATCAAATATCAAATGGCACCGTTTTGTAACTATTATCTTCAGAAAATCGAAATTTTTGAAAAATGACCCACCCTAATGCAGATCCTTCTAAATTACTATACAAGTCCCATCAATTATCATCTGAGGTGGGATGTCAGCAAGGTCACCCCCTTGGGCCAGCAATTTTCAGTTTAGCAATAAATCACATAATACAAAAAATTAAATCAAAATTTAATGTCTGGTGCTTAGACGATGGGACCTTAGGAGGTGACGTGGATACCGTACTGTCCGATTTGTCTTTTATCAAAACTAATTTTGAAAATATTGGTTTAGAACTAAATTATAGTAAATGCAAACTCTTTATTCAAAAAACTTCCTATAGTCTGACTGTTTTAAAATCCAAATTTGATTGTCTGACTCTATAAAAATAGTAGACAAATATTCACTTTGCCTCCTAGGTTCTCCTATTTTTGAAGAATCCTTTCCCGATTATATTTCTAACTCGATTTCTAAATTCCAAAATCACGCAAAACGTCTACTCAAAATTAGCCGTTTTGTCTTTTTGTCCCTAAATTGACATACGTGCTCCGTTGCTGTCCGTTCTGGAAAAATATTAATTTATTAACACCTTTAGACGACTTAACCAAAATGACCATAGAAAAAATTCTAAATATTCAGCTAACGGAGCTTTCCTGGTCCCAATTATCCCTCCCTATTCGGTATGGGGGTTTAGGGATACGAAAAATTTCATGTGTGGCTTCTCCTGCATTTTTGGCGTCCGTCCACAGCACGTCTGATCTCACAGGAAAGATCCTAAGGGCTCTGCCTATTAACTGTGAGACTGCGGGTTTGGAGGACGCCAAAAATGCATTCAAAATTGCATACCGTTCTAAAAATTTTCCCGACAACCTAAAATCACAAAGGAGCTGGGACAATGTGTATTGTGATCTAACATACAATTCTCTTCTAAACAGCTCTGCAGGTCCGAATCGTGCGAGACTTTTGGCGGTCGGAACCCGGGAAGCTGGTTACTGGCTGCATGCCCATCCTTCGGCTAGTACTGGTACCTTCCTGGATCCGGCCTCTCTTAGGCTCGCAACCGGCCTGAGACTCGGGGCCGCGGTATGTACCCCTCACTTATGCTGTTGTGGCACAGACGTGGACCGACTGGGACACCACGGACTAAGTTGTCAAAAAAGCGCAGGCCGTATTTCCAGACATGCGACGCTTAACGACATAATCCGCAGGTCTCTTGCCACGATCAACGTACCTGCTCTTCTTGAGCCTACTGGTATTATTAGAGATGATGGTAAGAGACCTGATGGTGTGTCTTTGGTTCCTTGGAGCTTGGGATGGATATTGGTATGGGATGCTACTTGCGTAGACACCCTGGCACCGTCCTATCTTCAACGAACTACGTTTAAGGCTGCCGCTGCGGCTGAAAATGCCGAATTTTTAAAACGTAATAAATATAAGGGCCTCGGCAAAGAGTACGTTTTTGTACCGTTTGGCGTAGAAACTTTAGGTTCTTGGGGCCCCAGCGCACGCAAATTGTTTGCTGAGATCGCGAAACGTCTGGTTGATGTAACTAAAGACCGAAGAGCTGGCGACTTCCTCGCACAACGCATCAGTATTGCGATACAGCGAGGAAATGCCGCCAGCATCCTCGGTACAATGCCACAAGGGCCAATTTTAGATATAGGTTAGGTTAAGTAGATTAGTTAGATTTAATCTATGTACATCAAATGTTACTATATTATACTGAAGAAAAACTGCCGATATATACCAAAGCCGGAGGTGAGATATGAACAATCAAAGACAAAATAAGGTGTACACAAAAATGTTCAAAACGTCGTAACATATTTATGAGCGGATTCTTTCGATACCTATCTTTGCACTTGACTGAATATATTTAAATTTATGTAAATAGTAGTGTTAACTTAAAACACAACTCAAAAAACAATTTCTAAAACAACTTGAGTTTGTCCACAAAAATATGTACTATAGGTATTATTTGTTTTTGCATAAGATTGTTTACAATCTATTTGTGGAGATTTTAAGCTTATACTATAACTATAGGTATAAACGTATTATACCCGTAAAACATATTTTAAAAATTGTACCCACCGTTGAATTGAGTAGTTCTCAATATGTTAGTAAATTAGCACTAAAAATGCGTCAGTTATCGTTTTCCTATTTTGTTACCAACTTTTTAAATTATATACACCGTGTTTTTATTGATTTCCGTTAAATGTTGGTTATTTGGGACATTCATAGAAGTTGTCTAGTATATTGGCTTTTGTTTAATTCGTAAAAATATTTTTTTTTTCGTTTTCATACATAATAATTGAAATAGCAAGAGTGAGATAACCTTAAGAATAAGATCTCAGGTGACTGACGGCACATGTCAAAAATAGTTTCATTAGGATGTAATAAAGGTTGCAATACACTTGTTCAGTCATTAAACTTATTTTTTTAATAATTCAATAACAGTAAGAGTTAAGGTACTAGTTTCTTAGACAAATTGATTGTTTTTGACCTAAATAAGCTTCCCTTTAATTTAACGGAAATCAATAAAAACACGGTGTATAATTAAATTAATTATTGCTTATTTACAATTAAGATTTCATAGATTGTGGGCTTTCTTAATTATGTGCGAACGAATTACCTAATATAAATATTGAGAATCCTACAAAACATCAAAATAAAACAGTTTGTTTATCTGTCTTAATTGTGTACAACGTTTTTGAGAACTGCTCAATCAGTTCACACCTTGTTTATACTATATTAAATCGACTTACCGTATCGTCGAAGACTGAGATGCGCGTGCGTCGGTCCGCGGGCGCCGAGCCACTGCAGCCTCCGAGGATACTGACCCCGCCGTTAGGACTTAGTAGGCTTCTCGAGAGCAGGTAATACCCATTTGGTAAAAGTAATCTATTAACTAGTACATTCAAATCATTCGTTCTTATACGATCAAAAACTACAAAAAATATATACTTTTCGAATTACCCTCCTTTTCTATAACTCTACCAGTACCAAATTTAAAATGTGACGTTCCATTTTTCCAGCCAACAGGGCCCGTTACCGTCACGAATAGTTAATATTTCCAAATGTTCCGCTACCCCTCTGTGACAGTGCGATAAAAATTGGGGCATTTGTGTTTTGCCGTTTATGCAATAAGCGAATTGGGTCAATTATAATTTCCTTACACGTTCCTGAAAAGTTTATTGCCGCCCTTGTAACGAAGCGAACGAGACACGACTGGCAAAGGTCAATGTTTTGTCTGTCTGCAGATTACATACAGATGTAAATATTATCTAAAGTGAAGCCAACATGGAAACGATCTTTAGGACTTCGGTCATTTCTCTACTAAGTAGTACTCTTCAATCAATAATCATGTGCTGCGGAGGTTGTGGATGCTGCGGTGGATGCTGCGGTGGCTGTTGCTGCCCTTGCATCACAATCTACACATGCTGCACCAAGATCTGCTGAGTAGCCTCGGCAGACGTGTCGGCTGCCGTGGCGCCGCTGTCACTTCTGCTGTTACTACATATCCCAATGTTGTGTGGATGTCATATTCTAGCAAGTGCTGTTACGTGAAATAAATTATGTATTCCTTCCGATTACATGCGTAATTTACAGTGATCGGTGTTTTGAGTTCCCCATAGCGGGATTTCGCGTAAAAAAATTACGGGTGTGACTTTAATTTTTTTTTTTGTGCAGATGGTGCAGTTTTTAGGCTCTAGTGCGAGAAGAGGGTGATTTTACGTCAGATACAAAACTTTGGAGGGCCATCTGTACTAAAAAACGTCGTACGAGACACGTGCAAAAGGAAATTCGTAACTCATGTCGATTTAAAACATTTCCTTCGGTCGTGTTTTAAAAAATCGCCACTCGTTTCTAATTTCATGTTTTTCGCACTTGTGCCGTGATTTATTTATCTGTAATGAATGATTTATATAAATTATCATTTTTGATGTCACCGATGTAAATCATTGCGATACAGCGAGGAAATGCCGCCAAAATATCCGGTTAGTTAGACTTAATTTTATGATTTGGTACATTAATTATAAATTATAAAGGTTTTTTTACTGTATAACTCCATAGTTATATAGTAAAAAAATTTTTATTTACGCACCCATGTGCGTGTAATTTCAATTTCAGTTGCAACAGCTCTATATAATTCCCAAATCAGGACAATCGCGTTCATCGACCAGGTAAGGTTGAAGTTAAATGTTAAATTTAACAAATACTCGTTTTTTAAATAATTCTTCGAAAAAAAAACATGACTCTCAGCACCAGATACCTACCGACAATAGTTGTTAATATTTTACTAACCGTTTAGTAATTATTTTTATATACAAAACGAACCATCTGATTGATTATAAAGAATTTTTCATCACACTTGCTTTCTAAGCGCGCCATTGCTTGCATACATCGCGGGTGTAATAGAAAAGTGAAATTCCCTAGGGAGTAATAGAAATGTTAGTCTTTAATAATATTTTGTCATAAAACTATTTTTTTTGTTCGCAAGTGTGATGAAAAACATTGTCAACACCGTCTACGGCGCCGGGCTTCTAACACTCTCGTTAGTAATAGGTACCGTACTTGGGCGGATTTTTAAAGTTTTTTCAAATTTTCCAAATTGGGATATTTTCATATTTTTTCCACTCAGAATTGCGAGCTTTATCGATCCTTATTAGCAGAAAAAAGTGTCCCGAGAATTCCATACATTTTTGTCTTCCACTGAGTTACGGTCGAAGAAAGTGTAAGTATGAAAAATAGTAACTGATTGAAATTTTTTTTTGACACTTTTTTATTTCTATCAGGATCGAAAGAGCTCGTGATTCTAAGTAGAAAATCTGTAAAAAAGTCCAAATTTGGAAAATAAAAAAAAAGTACAACTAAATAAAAATCTACCCACTTACCTTCCTAGATGCACAATGTAGGTACTCTAGTTGCACTGTGGCATGGTATCAAGTACATTATGATATATCTAATAGTGGGAGGGAAGGTCTCAATTTCGGCCCAAAGCATAATTATGTGGGTGAATCAAATTTTTTCTGTCTGTTGTTGCCATGCTTACGGTCGCCTAAGTTACGCTGGTTTAGACAAAATTATGCTACTTAAATTATACAAACGGGTCATTGCACATTTAGGTTATCGTCTTTTCGGTGGACATACCTAAGGTTAAGGAATTCCTGTACTAATTTTGGGATAAAACAATGTACGGTACAACTAGGTTCCCCGGTCTATCGCCCTATGTAATCAAATCGTAACATAGATTTATAAAAGCTGTTAACTTTTGACCACCGAGTGGACAACTTTTGTTTTTCGGACTGACAATGACCCAAACATGCATTATTATTGGTTAATAACATGATACATCATACATCATCAGCTTATTATTTATTCTCTTCTGTTATTTTTAACATCTTTATGTACGTGAGTAAAAGCAGATAAAAAAGTTTGAAGTATCTTTACCAACAAACAAGGATTATATGAATGTTTGCATAATTTTACATAAAACCTACGTGACTCAGGAGACCGTAACCATGGCAATAACAGACAGAAACAAGTTGATTCACCCATCTGAACCTGTACAAAACCCACGAATTTTAATGTAATTTCATTTTAAGGTATTAATGAAAGTAAGTCTAAGTTATTATAGCATATTAAATCATCCGGATGATCAAAATGCAATGGTCAGCTACGTCAATTTGCATGTTCAAATACTACAGGCGTTTGAATGAAAAATGATTGAGTTAAAAGTGGAAATTATATGAAAAAACAATAGATATTATAGAATGTAAGTAATCATAGCTTAAATACTTCCTTAGTCAAAGTCAAAATCAAAATATTCTTTATTCAATTAGGCCCAGCAACGAGCGCTTTTGAATCGTTAAACTAAATAGCGAATGAGAGAAAAAAAAACGACCTCCGGTTCTAACTAGGGCTCACGGTACACGTGTAACCCGCCAAACCGGATACCCGTGTTCTTAAGCCCGACGGTACTAAGAACCCGAATTACACGAACCCGCCGGGTACCCGTGTCCATGTCCAATACACGGATAACGTTTACCCGAAACCGTGTGCTACCCGGGTACCCGGGTACTTAAGACCGAACCGAACGGGTTCGAAATAATTTGAGCAAATGCAAATAAGGTCTATTATTGAATGTAACCTGCAGCTTCGTTCGACACTACAAAACACTTCCTGTTCAGGAAAGATCAGCCGATATAACTTTTTTACTAATGTTTTTTAAATTTCGACTCTATCTGTTAAGCAATAAGGTCTATTTGACACAATTAGCCTTTTGCTTATCTATTCATTTGTACTATAGCTTAAGAGCTATAGTCTCACTTAAGAGTCTCACGACCCATTCGTACGCTTCTCGTCAAGGACGTCCCCGAACCCACGGGTAATTAAAGTCCATGTAAATAATACACGTGTACCCGTGAAGACGGGTATTATTTACACGGACTTAAATTACCCGTGTAAATCGGGTCATAAACCCGTGTACGTGTAACACGAACACGGGTATGAGAAACGTTGACACGAAACCCGGACACGACCGCGTGCCCTAGTTCTAACCCTACACCACTGCCTGAGAAGAATCCGGCAAGAAACTCAGCGGGACTTAATTTATGAAATAATATTTCAATAAACAAAAAACTCAAAGCACATAATTCATTAGTAATATGCACATTTTTGTTTAGTCATATACAATAATATTTGTATGTAACCGGTTCTAACCCTACACCACTGTCCTGAGAAAAACCAGTAAGAATAGTGATTTAAATCTACTAGATTTAAATTTTAAGTTATATTTTTTTGATCATGATAAATTTCACTTTCAATTCTTATTCTCAATAGTTTGGCTGTAGCACGACAAAAACTTTGTTTTGCTCTCCTGAACATTTTGTCAAATGTCTTTTACTTTGTTCTGCTGTGAGGCAGCCGAGTCTAGAATAAGAATAACATATATAAAAGTAATCGGAAGGAGTAATCAGATTACTTTTTCTCAACTCTGACCTTCAATAACGAGAATAACGATTTTCGTACGTACTATGAGAATAACCTAAAAACAATTCGGTAATTCTAAAGAGCTCGATATACGGTGTCAATAGAGATGAGTAAACAAATTTCCACATTAATATTCGACGCAGGTACGAAGAGAAATTGCGTACAAAATATACTCACTGCGCGAACGCTTATTTGCTTTTGTCATCGCGTTTCTGGAATGAGGTCGAAGAAATATGTGACATACTTTTTAGATATTACTAATAATATAATATTACATTTAAATATTAGATATCATATACCAAAGACAATATACCGAATTTTAACAACGCAGGAGGTGGGATTTTTTCTTTGGTTTATGACATTTCTTATTAAAATTTATGTACAATTAAAATAAATATGAGTAGTGTTACTACTCTAAATTCTAGGAGATATCTAGTAAGAGCAACGTACAAAAAGTATTTTCGTACAAAAAAAAAACTTTTATAAACATGTTATAATAAGCTAGCTTAAGAAAATAATTGAATAAAGGAAATAATAATAGATACTTATAGTACGTATGAAATAAAAATAGATATAGGTAAAAAGTGATGGGAAACGATTAAAATTCACAATTAATTGTAGAAAAACAAACAGATTTGTAATTTCAAAATTTTATTTCCTAAAATAACTTTTATCGTAAAAGAAAGCTAAAAAAACTTGTTGTATAAAGCAGATCCTTTTTCTCTTAATCTACGTAAAAAGTTTCTTGGAGCTGAAAATATATTTGGAAGATAATGCCCTTCATCTATTTCATGATATGGTTCAGTGCTATGAATACTATTAAAAACGCTGTCTGTAAATTTATCCACATGATCTTTGACTTTAAAAATACCAAAAGGTATCTTATGAATGTTTATATTTTGAATGACAGGTTTCTTATCTTTATCATCATCGAATTCTGCATTGACATGGAAAATACTTATTGAATTCTTTCTCGGAATGTTACCTTTAGTGCTTTTATTATTTTCGCTAATATTATCTATACTGTTACTAACCCCAGTGGCATTGTTCAAAGGTAATTTAATAGTGAAATTAGTTACTATTGGCTTGAAAGTAATAGTGTTTGGTATATCATCAACAATTTCTGTTACTTCATAACCTCCTGGTATGTTATCTATTAGAGGTTTATCTGTTATAAATGTGACATCATCAATATCGTCAATATCTGTGCTTGACGTGTTACTTTCAGAGTCCTTTTGTAGTTTTTTTGACCGTTTATTTGTTATATGATCAAGTTTGTTTGTATATTTTCTAAAATTATCAGATTTCAATGTAGCTCCATCTACAGTTTCTTCTAGTGGTTCGTTTAATGTCTCATCTTCGTATTCGTTGTAGTCATCGTAATCTTCGTACTGTTTGTAGTAATCCTGTTCTGCGATGTATGTTGAAGAAATTTTAGTTATAATCGTCTGCAAGGAAAAATATATTTTATGAGGATTTTAGGTATAGTCGACAAGTCAACTAGAAACTGGAATATTATCTATACAATCTAGCGGAGGGTAAAACGGGAATCGAACAGGAATTCCTTCAACTTTATCAATTAATGGTACAAATGACTTTCAATTTGTACCTATGTTGTATATCAAGATATTCAAATAGAAAGTCTTGAAAAAAACATTTTTTTCAGAACTCAGATTACGTGTCCATATTATTGAGATTTATACATCGTGGGCTGTTAAAACCCGACCAATTTGAACAGTGTATTCCTGATCACATTTAGAAATTATAATGTCGTATAAACTTTTCAGGATATCGCCTAGTTTCACAGTTATTACCAATAAAAAAAAACATATTTTCTAATTATTACTCAGCACAAAAGGTCTTTTAACGGCGTTGGTGCCATTACAGAGAATAGTCTCACTAACCACAGGTGGAGTGGAGCCACTTTGTTGTGCCAAGATAAAAAAAAAATAGATATCAAGAAGTGAGAAATAAAACCTTTAAAAATGAGGTTTTTGTTTAAAAAAACGTTAACATCATTATAAGTGCTAATTTTATGAATAACATTTACTGTTTTTGTTAAAATACATTTTAAAAAATATATTTTTTGCGCTAAAAATGACAAAAGTCGTATAACATTTTTTGTTTGGCTTTACATCAAAAATGCGTGGTTAAAATCTTTCGGGCTTAAACAACCCACGGTGTATAATCAATAATCAGCTTCTAATACATAATCCATTATTCTACGATGTGATCTGGCAGATAAACTAGTCAACAATAGAAATAAACATCGTGACTTATTTCAAGTACAGACAAACTTTGAAAGACATTTCACTAAGCAAGTGTAAAAAATAGACAATAGATTACCGAACAAATAAGCATTTTAGTACACTGTTAAACTCACTACGTAGATACTAAAATAAGTAAATTAAGTACACACATATACAGTGTGTGGCCTACAACCGGGGTGAAAATCTAAATAGTGCATTAATAAGCTAAGCAACAATCATTTCCACATAAGTATAGTAATAAAAAAAATTTTTTTTGTGTTTTTTTGAATTTTTTTTTCCTGGAAGTTTTGTTATTATGGGTTCTTTTATCAGTGTGGTGACGGCAGTAAGAATACATTTGTCACCACCCCAACTCCTCCCTGCGGGTGCCGTAAGAGTCGACTAAGGGATTGAAGTGTCACTGACCATTATTTGATAAGAAATTGATGATGGGCAGCAGTGTTATTACAGTGGACACATTACTGCGATCGCCAATCCGCTTATATCCATTATCTAGCACAATTTCATCGCTTTAATGGTTAAAGGTTCATTCAGACCAAAAGAGCATTCGCTGTTATCCCCCGCTCTACGAAATCAACCAATTACGTTTTGTGTAACGATCGAATTTCGTAGAGTGGGGGGTTAGAATAGCGAATGTTCGTTTGGTCTGAATGCACCTTAAGGATAATGTAGATGATTTTCTGTCTCCTGCGTTACTTTTCATGAACTTACAAATGTACGTCAATTAATACTATAGGCACGTACACATATTTACAATGAAAAACCAATGGAAACTAAATATCGATGTGAACTTGTGTGAGGCCTAACGCATGTACAATTAATTCATAAGCATTTTTTTTCTAGCAAACTTAATGAAATTGTCAGCTGCGTTACGGGACAAAATAGTGTCGATCAAAAAGTTGATTGGCCCAGATATCACAATATGTGTAACTAAACTGAGTAATCTCAATTTACATACTTATTTTCGTGACATTAGAGACATATTTTTTTGTTTCATAACTGAAAAGTACGCACGATGCCGAGTAAAGAGGTGTATTACAGTCCATGATCGCATATGAAAATTAAAAGGTACACTTTTACTGCAAATGACCGTAAGACGTTCGTGAAAATCTCGTTTACAGTATACGGGAAAAAATACTCCGTGTGAATCTAGCCTACGGGTAAAATTTTGAGTTCCAAAACTTCATCGGCAACGGAAAAGCAATTCTTTTTGGTCACACTCAATAGTTCATCATCATCATATCAGCCAAAAGACATCCACTACTGAATATAGGCCTCTCTCAAAGATTGCCACAATAACCGGTCCTGCGCCACCTGCATCCAGCGTACTTCCGCGATCCTAGGTTAGTCCACATTGTGTTTAATATTATGATCCTTTATTGATTTCTCTTTTTTTATAAAAATGTCTATAAAAATCATTTTTTATGTAATAAATTCTTTAATGCATGTTAAGATGTATTATTATACTGTTTTGAAAAAATAAGTCCACCTGATTTTCTTACTGGTTCTTCTCAGGAACGGTGTAGAGTTTAAACCAGTAGTAGATTCTTTTTCTCTCTCTTGATAATGTCAGACGATTCGAAAAT